>UELU01100806.1:31718-78804 GCA_900490025.1 Megastigmus dorsalis | reverse complement strand
ATAAATGAAGCGCGCTCAGCCCTGGGATTGCCGATAAATTACATAAATGTAATATTTTCTGTTTGAAACATAATTGCCAAGTTAGAATCACGCCATCTCATGGATTGAATTGAAATCAGTAAAAATTTCATATTTTCTTCTCTAGCTTCTATATTATTTTAGTTTTCGGAAATATCTGGGCTGAGCGCGTTCTATTTGTGATCATTCTATCATCTCTAAAAGTTTCAAATCAATTGGTTAATTTTTTAAGTAGAAAAGTTTGAAAAACTTAATGTCGGTAAAACAGGCGACTCCGACGTCCCCTTAACGGGAAGAAAGAGGAGCATGGTTACCGACAATACAGTTTCATACTTTTTTCGTTCAATTTTTAATATCTTAACATTTTTCGAGTTAAACCCAATTCTTTGCAGTTCACAGAATTGGGCTAAATTTTCCAAATGTTAAAATATTCAAAACTGAGCGCAAAAAGTATGAAACTATAAACGTCGCAACTGTATTCGCCCGGATGTCCCTTAATTGAATATATCGGGATAATAAATTAACATAAGAGTATTGAATACGAATTTCGAGGGTGGTACTTATGTCCAAACATGGTCAGGTAATTTGCTATAAACAATTTTTTATGAATAATTTGAAAAAAAATTTTTGTTAGGTAAATTTTTTTTTATATTCTTTGATCTTTTTTCAGCTAAAAAGTCTTTAAGTGCTAGTTTTGGAAGGCCAATGATTTCGGAGATAAAAATTGTGAAAGTTTAAAAAAAAATCGGTTTTTTGGAATTTCATTGACTGACCAAATGTACACCAAAAGAGTTTGGTTTTGAAAAGGTTTGGTACGTTTATTTTGATTTAGTTTTTGGACTTTTACTGCAGCACCTTTTTGGCAAAAACTCATCAGTTATTTTGTTATAAAGAATTTAGTTAAACTATTTCTCCATGTTTTGAGCACACACTTGATCTTTGTGGGTACTTTTAACATATATATATATTAAAAAAAATTTTGATTTGCAATAAATTATTCGACTAGTTGAAGAGATTTTAATTAGAATTTGGTTATTATTAAGGAGATGTGTCCTACCTTACCGGTTTTTGCATTTGACCGAATATGTAAAAATAGAGATTAATTTTTGGTAAACCCTGTCTACACCTAACTAATGATATAAAGATTATGTGATCCCAGTTTTATGAAATTCTATCCTTAATTGACAGAGATTTTGACCTTCGAAAATTGCGTTTATCAACTATGGAATTTCGTGAAAATGGAATTACCTTATGTGTACATTATTACCTACACGGAGAGAAATTTGAAAAGGATTTATGTCAGTAACCATGGACACCTATTTCTTCAATTGTCAGTCGAGACATTTAGTGTCAACAGAGGAGGCTATGTTCTTCAATGCAGTGCCAAGGTGCTGGGCCTCGGCCGATGGGAAGAAAATCCGCCCAACTGCCGAGGCACGAAGAAGTAGAAAGGCGGGGGTAATGTTATGATGAGTGTTTTGTTTACAACTATATATGTGCTTTCTCCACTTCTCTCTTTCTCTCTCCGCTTCTTCTTCACCTCCTTTCTAATTCTTCGTGCCTCGGCAGTTGGGCGGATTTTCTTCCCATCGGCCGAGGCCTAGCACCTCGGCGCTGCATTGAAGAACATAACCTCTATAATTGACACAAAATGTCTCGACTGACAATTGAAGAAATAGGTTACAATGTTATTAACATAAATCCTTTCCAAATTTTTCTCCGTGTAGGTGGTGACAGAAAGTTGATTCCAAATATTAATCTCTGTATTTACAAATTCCATCAAATGCAAAAACTGGTAAGGAATCTTTCCGATCATATCACATACCTTTAATAGTAACTAAATTATAATTAGTATCTCTTTAATTAGTCGGATAATTTATTTCTAATCAATTTTTTTTATTTATTTACGTTAAAAGTACCTACGAAGATCAAGGGTGCACGTAGGATAAAAATGGGAAATATTGAGTTTCTGAAAACATGTATAAATAGTTGAACTAAATTCTTTATAACAAAATAACTGACGAGTTTTTGACAGTGCATCCTCGAAATTCGTATTCAGGGGATTGAAATGTGCTAAGAAAACTTTGGTGGAGCCGATGGATTATATAATTATGTACTGTATATATAAGCATATCTATACGCGTGCTAAAAAGGTGCTGCGTACCATCCCTTTTCAAAACCAATTTGATTTATGAGTACATGGTTCAATTAACATTTTAAGCTTTAATACGTATAAATAACACTTTTGGTGTACAAGTGGTCAGAAGCTGAAATTCAAGAGAATCGCGCTTTTTGAAACTTTGAACAAAGAACTCGAAAAAAAAATTAATTTTTCATATTGTTTATAATAATTAATTGTTTATAACAAATTACCTGACCATTTTTGGACATTTCATTGTTAAAATTCGTATTCACCACGTCAATATACATATAAAATGTTATGTTTGGAGTTACGAACCTCCATCGTCCACGAACATCTACCTGGTGCTTAGATCATTAGGTGCTCTTGAAAATTCAACTTAATTCAGTTCAATAACTACACGGTTTTAATTGTCAAACATATTAAATTTTGTATATTCTATTATCTATTGTTTATCGATGAAAAGTAATTTTTTGCAAACTCTTGTGGTGAGTACTCGCTGAAACCCTAAGAGTGAAATTCCAATATTATTGAGTATATATCCTCTCTTAGAATGAGTTGCTCAACTATACTTTACATAGAGTAATTATTCACTCTAGTTCGAGTTGTATATCTCTTTATTTAAAAATGATTTACAACTCCTATAATTTAACTCTATTTTATGCTCTAAAATAGAGCAAGTAAAATAGAATGATAATGTTTTTTTTCGAAGCCAAGTATAAAATTATCGGTATTTCATTTAAATATACACTCATGATCGAAAAAATGCTAAGTGGACGTCGGAGTCACTAAAAATTTAAATTTCCCGCTCTTACTACATCAAAATACCCACAAGGTTTTTCAAACTTTTCTCTTTAACAAATTATGTAATTGACTCGAATTTTAGGAGATGATAGAATGATCATAAATGGAGCGCGTTCAGCCTGGGATTACCGATAAATTACGTAAATGTAATATTTTCTGTTTGAAACATAATTGCCAAGTTAGAATCACGCCATCTCGTGGATTAAATTGAAATTAGAAACATTAGATATTTTCTTCTCTAGCTTCCCTATTACTTGATTTTTGGAAAATGTCTGGGCTGAGCGCGGTTTATTTATGACCATTCTATCATCTCTTCAAATTTCAAATCAATTGGTTAATTTTTTAAATAGAAAAGTTTGAAAAACTTAATGCCCGTAAAACAGGCGACTCTGGCATCCCCTTAAATAGATAAAGCTAAAAAGTCGAATTTCTAAGTTCGCTTTTTTTTTAAACGATTAGACTACAAAGTTTGAATTATTAAACAAATAATCTAAAATTAATAAATTAATATATTTCGATACTAGTGCGTAAAGCAGGCGATTCTGACACATGTGTCGAATCATATTTTTTATAAGTAAGTCCGTAAAACTCGACTCTAAATTCCTGTTTAGCGTGGGTTAAGCAACCAATTTGATTTTTCACGAGTGCGTAAAGTAAGCACATTACGCACTAGTGAAAAAATGGGTACTTTAGGCACGCTAAACAGGCATCTTAAGTCGATTTTTTCGCACTCAGTTATGAAAAAAAAATATAATTATAATAACGTATCCTTCCGGAGTTAGGAGTCACTAAGTGTTTATTAATCATGAATATGTCGACAGTTATACTTTTTGAAAGTGTATTTCTGAGGTTAGAACTCCCTGTACGCTTTTATTTCGGGAATTTTCTAGCAATTTATATACCTATTGCATTGGCTGATACGTCGATGCCAAGCTAGGCACTCAAGTAGGCGACCAAACTTTTTCTGGAAATAATTTTTAAATCTCTAAATATTTTACTGCATGAGACAAGTTCGTCACACAATCATACTCGTATCCCTGCAATGATTTTACAGACAAAATATTATATTTTTATATTCTGATTTTTCTTTAAACATTTCTGTTTAAATAAAAATAGCACTATTTAATAAGATTATACTTTCACCCACCATTAATAGGTTATATTTTACCTATTAATCGTTATTTTGAATATATTTGTACATATATATTCAATTGTATCTATAATGAAACATGATGTGTAAGACAAATTTAAATGTGTACATATTTTTAATTGATATATTTATTCGATAACTTCTATTACCAATTTATATTTCCATTATTATCAATTTGTTGTAATATTGTAACACACATGGATAGATTACAAAAATAGCCTAAAATAAAAATTTTATTATTTTCAATTATATTTCATCAACTTCAAAATAAACGAAGAAGTGTATAAAATATTAAATTTTAACATCAGTGTTTGTAATACAGTGGATAAACGCGCTTGAAATGTGATAATTGTATTGTTAATAAAATTATGTATTTTTAATAATACTGTCAACATAAGTAATTCACTTAATATTATTACTTCTCTTTTATGAAAAAATATATTATACAGTTATTGTTCTATTGCTTGTTTTCGTGTTTATTTTTGAAATGTATCGAAGACAACGCTATGTTTAGCACAAATATATATTTCCGAAATAAAGTTTTTCAAATTCTTGATAAGGCATCCAAAACCCTAGGTCATAAGTCTCCAACAACATGGACACGGAGAAAAATATTAGAAGTACAAAAAGAATATTTAGATTTACGTATTTTTTAAAGTGGTATGTTCATTGTTCTAAGTGATGTGCTTGTGCAACAATTATTATCACTAGAATCGGTCCCAATCATAACGAAATATTTGGCAATGAAAATTAAATTTTTCACAACCGTATGTCTAGAGTTACTATAGTTCCTATTTTTCTCTGAGTTCATAAGCAGGCATAGACAATAGTAAGTATTGTCTAAGTCATCGGGATTAATGGTTCAATAACATAGGGTATATGCACCGGTTTTGGCCACTGCTCCGGTTTTAGCCATGTTTTAAATAAATATTTGAATCAATAAAAAATATTTAATTTGAAATATATAGTGTCTATAGTTAAATGACTATTCAATGCAATAGAACAATTTATACAATAAAATATTAATTTATATTTATACAGAATTTGTGGAGAACTGGCAGTACGGTCGTCAAAGCCGATGCTTTAAATCTACTAATTTATTTTTATTCTACGGTTTGGTTTGGTTGTTAATAAACGTTTATTTTATTTCTTACTTAATCTAAAAAGTACATTGAAAAAGATGGATTCAAATTATCTGCAGCGGACAAAAACAACAAATTTTATTACAAAATCAGGCTCTTGATATTTCTTAGATCCATAAATGTAAATATATTTGAAAACTAAAACTAAATATATTAACGCAATTTACAAAATTTAAAATATAACTCAATCCAATGTTAAATGAGCAAAATTATAATTTATGTTAGGATTTTATTAAAAAAGTCATTTCAATGTACTTATTCTAGATTTATCATTCAAAGGTAAACCAAATTTTTTTAAACGTAATATATGCATTAATATACATGCGAATGCTTCAAATTTTTTAAATCTAAACTAAAGGATAAAAATGGGTAAAAAGGGTAAATATTTATAAAAATTATAGCTAATAGTTATAATCATAATGCTTATAATAAGTTAATCTGAGAATAAACCTAGATAAAATTATAATTATACTCAAGTAAATATGCACACTGCACTTGATTTCTATCTTGAGAAAAGATAGTAGAGTAGCAATTAAATATAAGCGATATTCACAAACATATTTCTTTTAGTTGATTGTTTATTTTGTTTAAAAAGAAATAAAAGTTTTAATTATCTTTGATAGAGGGTTTCTGTACTATTTCAGCTTCTTAAGAGTATTCAATTTTAAATATTATTATCTGGTGTATTAAATAGTTAAATAAAATAATTGATTTCTATGTTTTCTCACGTAAAGTGTGGAGCTGTACAGCGTGGAAATTGGCATTTGAATTCACATTGTAACATAAATATAAAATCAGATTATTATCTGATATAGGTAACTAAAAATTTATAAATTCTTAGTTAATAAAAATATTATTTATTTCACGTTTTATCTAACACGGTATGATTATTATTGAAAGTATTCATATGGGAACCCGTCCAAAATAGCTACAAAGATTTTGAAATGGATATTTATCTACATCTATTTTACATAATTTTTTACATTAGCTTTATTCTACACATATCACAAAGAATAAAAAGAAATCCAAGACCGTGTTTAGCAAATGCAGCTGGTTGCTAAAGTTTATGACTCACCAATAAGTTAAGTTAGCATAAGAAATAGAAACAGTACAGATTTCGGTAGTTCTGCAATCGTATCAGTCCAAAGTTCCAAAAGTTCAACGACCAAAACGCTAAGATATACAACATCGATGGACGAGCATCAGAGCCAAATAAAATACACTTAGGAAGCACAAGCTTTTTCCAGAGTATCACGAGACTCTGCGCCAATTCTCCATCACTTCGGCTTTCGGAGCTGCAAATTCACAAAGTAGAACCAAAGAAAGAAACTAGAAAATAGATTATAAAAAGGCTGAAATCCGTTGTTGCAGTCGTCAGAAAAGTCCGGCTTTGGCTCTGGCCAATTTGACCTAACCCACTTTCGTTGCTTATCTGTCGACAGGTATCCTGGAGTACCAGCTCAGCCAGCAGCGAGATTTAATAAGAGGTTCGACGACGTCGCGCCTCCAGGCACAGAGGGTTACTACGATCTTCCGCCACCTGGTATCGATCATCTCGAGAGAGCGGGATTACCAAAAGACCATGCTACCCCCAAAGATAAGGACGGCGACAGGTACAGCATACATTCAACTCAACCCACCACCTTTATACACTTTCTTTGCTTCTCTTATCCTCGGTTTCCCGATTTCTTGTGTTTCGAGTACTTTGCCATTAAGGTTCAAAAGTTGAGGCTAGGAGTCCTAGTGGACCAGCGATAACTTTTGGGTTAATATTCCACTATTTCGTGTCGTACCGATCATGTGCGTTCAACGCAAGCAAAAAAGCTTTTTATTATTTGTAAATGTGATATTTGAATGGGACTAAAGATTGATTTTGAGAGGTTATGTTATTCCATCCGCGAAATACGATATCAGCGGATTGAAGTGAGATTTGGCTAAAGAAAAAAACTTTGCAACTGTATTTATTACTCGGATTTTTTTAAGACAAGATCTATGCCCAGAATTAATATCCATCAATATAACAAATTTTTAAACATCAACTAAATAATAATTAAGAAACTAAAATTCGCTATAGTGGGAATTTACATTAAATAATATCATGACGCTAAAAGCTACTTAAAATTTACTAAAACTACGAAAAAAAATCGTGGTATAAATAGTACTGTAGGTATATTAAAATACTTAACAATAGATATAAGTTAAGTAGTTCACAGAGTCGCAATAAGTATAATGCTCGAAAAGCTTATTTTTATTCCTCAAGAAGCTATCAAGGAGAACGGTAAAAGCTGAAAAGATTTTTATCATATTAATTGTGATATTTAAGGCATTTAACCTCTGACGTAGTGGGAGCGAGTCCCATTGATACAAATAAATTGTAGCATATTACTTAGATATAAACTTCATCTATAAGATAGGTCAAATTACCTCTACAACACAACCAAGTACGAAAAAATCGCTATTTTTAAATTTAACTCGTTTTGCATCGGGTTGAGGGGTGTCGGGCCCTGTATGGTGATATTTTTCGTTTTACATTTCACATAGTAGTAAACTATTTTCAGTCGGGTCAATTTTAATGTTTTATGATTGATCAGGAAAACTGGGATAAAATAAAGCATTCATTAGCTTTTGCAATTTTAATAAGCTAACCTAATTTTCTAATGCGAAGCGTCCACCCGATTTAGTTAAATATGTAAATAAGATACCAACTATTATTATTGTATCGGTGCAAGCATCGCGTTATCCAATTGATGAATAATACAACAAACGCCAGGGAAAAAATGTAGAAATTAATGAATGTACTGATTTATGCAGATAATTTTCCCCGTTTACTGTATATATTAGATATGACATAAAGTCACTCATCAGTATCTATATTTTTTTTCTGCATTATGAATGAATGAACTACTTTGAGCTCACTTTCTTCGAGGTAACATTTTTTAGAGCGAAGTAACGTTTAGTTTTCAAAATTTTTGGGAGCGACGGGGCTGTTTCTTTTTTCTCTTATATCTACATGGGATGTATCGATGCCCTTAACAAAAAACAAGATATTGACAAAAGAAAAAGCACATTTGTAGTTCCGACAGTGCCTAAGACATAACTGTTCACTCATGCATAAAAGATAAGTGTATGATAAGTACAAACTTACATAACTAAACATTCACATCAAAATAGTGTCTTAGGGACGTATTAGTAATTTGTTGATCTCAGAAGGCATGTACAAAATTCTTACGTGACTTATTCTACTTCGATTAATGTCGATTGAGATATCATATACTTTCGTTTCTATTTTAAAAGGATATATTTACCTATGCAGTACCTAACAACATTGTAATTTAACATTGATTTGAACTGCTTGGCTTTGATACACGTTTAACTATAACATTTTCCGATTTTTCTACGATTTACAGTGCTATTCCAAATGAATTTTACTTTTGAAATGGAATACCGAGTAAATCTTCTATGTCAGCATAAGCCTACAAAAGACATATCTTGCATTAATTGTAGTTTTATTAAATGTAAGTTTACAAATTGCCTAAATCTTTAACGGGATATGATAGCCATACCTGACTTATATTACAGTATTTTGATTGCAATAAAAAAGGTTCTCATATTCATACAAAATGAGGACATCATTGCGCTTCCTTGGTCCATAATTTATAACTTTGCAATGTTTTGACTACATATTTATTGTTTATTGATAATTGCATTTTTATAAAGTCCTCAGATCGTTTCTTGAGTCATGTAATTTTTGTGAGCATTCCATTTTTAGTAGTGTATATCTTTACTTCAAACTTTATAAAGTGGTAGGTTATTATCACAAAAGGAAGTAGAGCATAGTCTTTATTTTATATAAAACCAAGTAATTTTTTTACTAAATTAAAATATCTAAAATATTTCTAATTCGCGGCAAGTGCTAAATATAAGTGCCAATATAATTATATAATTATTTATTGCAAAGACAAGTACTACAAATTAAAAATACGACTATTTTGGTGTAGGTACAGCAACTCTCTTTTGTTATTTAAATTGTGAAAAAATTCCAAATCTGGCTGCCAATGACAGTATTATATATTTCATGTTTATACATCTATAAGGTAAGCCAAAAAATTTGCATCATTTCGGAAATTCAAAGGAATCTGGAAAATATTGTCGCTGTCAAGTATGACTGAATATTGAAAATTGACATAATTATTCTTAAATTTAGCTAAATTTATTTCGCACGAAACCAGCGCCTTCTAAGATACTGTAATATTTTTTATTAGTTTTAAATTATTTACATGACAAATAGCACTATTGGATAAAATTTCCCATGTCTATACCTATTCGAAAATTTTTGAAATTTGATAAGGCGGATTCAAAACGGCGGCCAAAATATAATGTTTCATACATAAAGCAGTTTTATGCACATTTTTCGAGGAATGCCGAATTAATTTGTAAAAAATGTTTGTAAATAAGTTTTTTATAGTATACTCCGCCATTTTGAATTTTGATAGAGCACCAACATAATATATGCATTGGATCACATTTTTTATCTAACAGGATCAAATTTCTTAAGAAATAGGCGTAGAAACAGAATTTTCTTACAATTTTGGACTATTGGCCGCCATATTGATTTTCAATGAAGCAGAATGATGATTTTTAAAGAAAATATACTATTAAAAACCTATTTACAAACATTTTTTACAAATTAAACCTTTACCGTCAAACAACCACTTTTTGGAAGTTTGATAGCATATTTAAATAAGAAATCGATTGAATTAAATGATGAAATTTTGTACCCTACTATTTTCGAGGGTGCTCTTTCAGAATCCGGCGGAAAAATTTTGAAATATTCCGATTTTTCATGAGAATTTTCCGTTTTAAGTAAAAAAAACACGTTTTTTTCGACGACATTTTTATTTTAATCGAATTTTTCGACTTGAATCGATAAGTCAATCTAGCTGAATTGTTTCAAAATTTTGTTTTTTTTATCTAAGCTTTCAAATTATACCCATAGGTTTTGGAAATTCCGCCCTCGAAAATAGTAGGGTACGAAATTTCATCATTTAATTCAATCGGTTTCTTATTTAAATATGCTATCAAACATAGCATTCCAAAAAGTGGCTGTTTTGACGTTAAAGGGTTAATACGGAATTCCTTGAAAAATGTGTATAAAATTGCTTTATGTATGAAACATTATATGTTGGTCACCATTATGAATCCGCCATATGAAATTTAAAATGTATTCCAAATAGGTTCGAAAGAGCGGATGTCTATGGGTCATTTTTTTTTAAATGGGCCTTACCGGGCAGTTCTCATCCTAGATCAAATCTGACAGTGCTATTCGAAGCTGAGATTCTGAGGAAACGCTATGTAACATATTTTTTCCGTAATTTTTTCATAAAAAATTATGTGGTCAAAAATCAACTTGAATTTTATGACATTTGGTACGAAAAGGGTTAAGGGAGTGTGTAAATTGTTTTAAATCTTATACATCCAACTGGTTTGAATATCATTAATAAAAGTTCATTCTATTTGTGGTTGATCGTAGATTTTAAAGATAAGAATTCAGTTTTAATATAATTTTTTTTAAATATTACACGAAGTTTTCCAATATTGACTATCACAAATCAGTGTACATGCTGAGTACCTTTAATTATTTAATGATAGATTCTAAAGGAGTTTCAGACATTCTCATATCTCAATGGCTGATACAGCATAATATCAATGAAAAGTGGAACTAGGGGTTTTGAAGACTGCTGAATATGAATGCGTTTGAATCGTTTTATTTTTCCATCTATTTAATTGATATAGGTACTTTTTTCCAAATGTAATAAGTACCTGTTTAGTAATACTTTTTTCATAGAAATCACTAGATTGATCAGACATGTATGTAGGGTAATCTTTTTGTGTAATGTAATACATGTCTGATTGATCTAGTCTATTTCTTTTGGCCAAAGCTATTTTCAATTAATCAGCACTTAATATCAACATGTACAAAATTGAAGTTTAATCAAAATCGAATTTGATATTATACAGTAATCTAGCCCTCTTGTGCACTATGACGAGATATCTCGTCCAAAATAGGCAGCATTACGCCAAGCCCATGCGGAAGAGGGTAAATAATCAAATACGTGGCTTTGATGATCGCTAAAGAACAATATATTTGCAGATTTATTGTTTGTTAAACTGCAAATATAGTCATAAATCTGCCAATACTTTGACAATCAATGAAGCCGTACATTCTAATATCCATCAAGTATTTTTAGAAGCGATCGACTCACTATATCATAACTTAATAATCGTAGGACGAAATTTATCAAAAATAGGACTTCTATACGCTCCTTTAAAAGTACAAGTATTTATAAAGCATAAGTCTGAACCTCATGAATGAGTTTAATAGGCCTTGTGTATTTTGATAGAGAGCGGAGAATCAAGTCTCGAGAGAGTGATGGCCGACATAATAGAGATGAGAGAAGGAACTACAAAGAATGGTGCGTTTCAGCCAATACTGAACCAATGCTTCGCTTTCTAAGATTTATATACATATATAATATATTCCCATACTCTTCTTTTTCTTAATTTGCTTCTCATGTATAATATCTGTGAACGTATACGCGTTCTTCCACTTTACATTTGATGTATTCGATGGTGGTGATAGCAAATGAAAAATACCATTAGGTGCTGGACATTCATGAAGTTAATAGATTGTACATTTCATGTGAAACAATGATCTATCTTAGAAGCAAGGTTATCGGTTATCGGAAAGGAATTCGCTTTTGAAATCATAGACGTGTTGTATATGTGTAGGGTACATTTTTGTATTTTTTTTTTCTTTTCTTTTTTTTTTCTATGTGACTAGTAACTGTATCCTATACTATTGCATGCTCTTTTCCAAATACTAGTAGTGGTGTTGATAAAGCATTGGTACCTTATCAATATTGACTTGGTATAATCGAGTACGTGTAATCGATAATGATACATTAGCTTATTTAAAATATTAGGTTTGATGGTTTTTATTATGAACACATACACAGATTCATTGCAAATACATGTTCTTATATCAATGATATAATATTAGGTACTTAAAGTAGATCATTTCTCAACTTACATATTAATATACCTTAAGGTATAACTGTACCTTCAAAAGATTGCGCCATAACACCTACATAAATAAATTCTTTGATAAAAAAAAAACAATTAAATTTGTCATTAATGTCGGGGGTATGAATTGATTGAATTGTCGTTCCAAATTTCGTGTAGAAATTTTTTCGCGAAAAGTTAAGAGAACCCCGCTACAACCTTTTTTCATTTTTTTCTTTTTTTACTTATATAGGGTTTTTAAATAGTTTTACTTTGATAGCGGGTTTTTAAGCTTTGTATCTCAACTAATAATATTAAAATGATATTAAAATTGTTTAATTTGGACTCATTACTAATCCAATTCATTTAATCCATTTAATAACAAATTTTCAATTTCGGAGCATGCAGATTTTGTAACTTTAATAGCCTAAAAAAGAACGGTTAAAATGAATATAATAGGGATTAATCCACATTATTAAACCACATATTAGATCCATATGATTAACACCGAATATCAAATTCATGTGACACATACTAACAAGGAGGACCCACGATCTCCAGGAAAGCGATTTTTTTGAAACATTGGGATGTACTTTCTGATACCTAAAAACGAAGTTTAGAACCAATATTTGCGACCAATGGGCCCAATCTTTAACCGCTATTCAAGCCAAACATGCGAGAAGTCATACAGTTGCTTGAAGCTTCACAGCTTGGCGACTTAATAAAATATAAAATTTCTCAAGATCCCGAATGAAAATTGCGAACGCGACCTTCATTTTGAGAGGTTATATAAATCAAAAACCGTACTCATTCGAAAGACAATTTAGGACTTAAAAATTTCTTCATTATTTTTATAGCAATTATAAATGCCAAATTATGTGTAATTTTTCCACTCTCATAATTTATGAACGAATTGAGCTATTTACATATGTATATCTATTGCATATATATATAAATATATAATTTTTTTCAAAATAAACTTCAACATTCGAAAGTACAAGTCTTAAGCTACAAAACCCAACCCAACCCTAAATTTTCAAGTTGGAGTTTATGGGTTCAAAAGTAATAAGATTCAAAGGTAAGCAGCGACTGGCCGCGTGCGCTCTTCGCGCATGTTCGAGTATAAAGTCGCATGCAAACTTGAATGCTTTAGAGTAAAAATAATGGCACACTGGAAAGAGCAGGAAAAAATCTATCGATGTACATGCTTTGTTTTTTTCTGACACATACAACGAAGGATTATAGGCGAGTTGAAGAGAGCGCCTTTTACGCAAAAAATGCGCTGATGCACGCGCCCGCTGGCCGGTTTTTCGTGGACGCTCCCATGTATAGCATACTCAAACTGACGGTCGCATTCTCAGTTTTCATTTGTTACTCAGATACATTTTTTATTTCATTTTTTACAGAGTTATAAAGCGTGTAACAACATAATGAACGTTAGCGCATTGTGCAATAGCGGTTATCTTGAAAAAATGTGCCCATTGATCGCAAACATTGGTTCTAAATTTTTGATTTTCAGTACAGTATTTGTAAGTCTCTTATGTTTAAATCTGAGATGAATGATTCAAAATCTTGTATTTCATAATTATTTTTATCGATTGATTAACTATTATGCCTTAGTAGAAATGAAACGACAGTAATTGGTTGAACTGTTTTTAAATTCGAGATTTGTAATAATAATTATTCACGGAATAACCCTCCTTTGAAAATCAATTTCAGAAAAATTGTGAATGGTCTGTGTTGCATGTATCGTATAAGTGATGTATTCTGATATAAAAAAGCAGTCGTATGTTAATAAATGCAAACGGGATCTTCATGGTTCATTAACTCATCGGACCGAGATGGATGTCTATAGTCTTTAGTTGGCATAGCATTAGAAATAGTGTATATCATATCTACTAATGAGCAAAGAAAATACCTACCTACTACGGTCTTTTTTAACCATCTTAATACTATTTGCTATCCTGTTAAGCCTTGACCGATCCACCATAAATTAGCTCATAGTATACAGTATAATGCATCAATTCCTTTATTATTTATACGCAGGTACAAGGAAGAAAGAGATAGACACCGTAGCGACGATAAGATACGTAGTCGAGGTGATCGCGACAGGCGTGAGCGCGACTATGATTACGATAAAGACGGTCACCGTCACGAACGTTATGAACGCTACTCGGCCGATCGTAAGCGCAGCAAACGTAGCACCAGTCCATACTCGTCCAAGTATCGTAGCGACACGAAAGACTCCACACCCGAGCGCCCACGCAAGAAAGATAAGGATCACGATGACAAGCCAGACGATCGCAAAAAGGAGAAGAAGATCAAGGAAAAGAAAAAGAAGAAGGACAGCGAGGAGAAGGAAAAGAAGAAGAAAAAGAAGAAGGAGAAAAAGGCGCTGATACAGAAGGAGGCTGCAGCAGCCGTGGCAGCAGCGGCAGCAGCTGCTGCTGCTGTGGTTAGTTCAACTACTTTGCCCATAGTCAAGGTTAAGGAGGAACCGAAGTCCGGTGACGAGGCTCCACCACCACTACTACCGTCACTACTACCACCACTACCAGTCGACTTACCCATCAAACCTGCCAAGCCGACTACACCAATCATCAATCCCCAGAATGTGGTTGTGAAAACTGAGCCACCCGATGATTCTCAGTCCCAGCTCCAGCTCCAGTCCCAACCCCAGTCCCAGCCCCAATCTCAGCCCCAGCCCCAGCCCCAGTCCCAACCTACGAAGATGGAGGATAAGAAGTTAGTGACCGATGATATTCCGATGAAAAACCCGGAACCTCCGGAAACTAAAGAGATCAACATCAACGGCCAATCACCAAAACCATTAGTTGGATTGATGGACAACGAAGCTGACAGTCAACCTATTGATGGTGAATCGAAACTAGAAGCCAAGCCCACGGAGAGCCTCTACGCTGGACTAGTCGATGACACCGAAATAACCACAACCTCGATTACGGTAGCCACGGCCAAAGTCGAGGAAGGAGAGATTGTATCAATTAAGGAGGAAGGCGAAATAGTGGACGACGAGAAAGAGGTGACGCCACCGGCCAGCACGACATCGCCCAAAAAGGAAGAATTCCTGGCTCCACTACCCGAGCTATCCAAGTGGGAGAGGGACGATAATACTGAGAAGTTAGAGGATGGCTCGGAAGCCGCAGAGAAGGAGACTACCGAGTCCGAGGATAACAAAAATACCAAGGTCGTCACTACTGAGGTACTAAAGAGGGCCGAGAACGCCATTTTCCAGAAGGCCATCAATGCCATCAGGCCTATCGAGATCAAGAAGATCAGCGACAGTAGGAAGGTGCTTTATCAGAATCCAGAGCCGAAGGTAAAGGTATTGTTATTGCTTTGCATTTACATTTTTCAACTCAATCTCCAGGTACTCATGAGTAAATTAATAAGTGAACGAGTGTCCAATTAAATTAACCTTTAGGCTGCGGGGAAATTTTAGTACTAATCGGCCTCTCATAACGTGCAAAAAGAATACATAAGGTCACTGGATATCTTAGGTAGAGTCTCCGACCTGACTGTTGGTCGATATATCGACAACCCCCGCAGCGTAAAGGTTAAGAGAATTTCGAATCATAGACAAATTATGCGATCAATTTAGGTAATGACGATTTTTTCATAGGCAAGGTGTGGTCAAATAAATTTATATTTTTGATCACCCGAGCGTAATAATGAAGATAGTTACTTAACTTTTGAAACATTTCAAGTTAGTAAATCTTGAGATAAAGCTAAGTCCATCTGTAATTCACTTAGCAATTTTGTTGAAATTAGATTGATATAATTTAGTCAAATTCAGGTAGATAAACTATTGGATTTTTCAGTGCGGTGGTATGACCAAAGAAAATCGAATGAATGTTCGTACACATCATTCACAGGTCCTCGAGCCGGAAATCGAGAGGGAACAGCCACGCAAGAGCGTGAACGTGACGATCAACGTGGGCAAGAACGAGCGCAACGTCGAGATCTCGATGGAGCCAATGAAGAAAACGAAGGTCGAGCGCAGCAAGTTCAAAAATCTCCAGCTCTCGCCAACGCGGCTCTCGGCCAAGGAGCGACTGGGTGAGAAGATCGAGGACGAGGCCAAAATGGCGAGCATCAAGTGCATCGTCGATCAGCGCCGCGAGACCATCAAGGGTGGAATGGGCGGTGACACTACACCCAGGATACGCTCACCCAGGATAGCGAGCAAAGACAGGCGACTCTCGGTGTCGCTTGACAATGCGCCCATAATTCCCAATCCCGAGAGGAAGGTGTTCGTCGACAGCGACCGGAAGAGGGATAGAATCGAGAGGCCGAGGTTAGATACCAGAGCGCCACCTGAGGTAAGTCGATCGTTTCAACTTCTAATCTGACTCTTTCCCTCTATGTTGAATTGTCGCGCGACTCAATTTTATCAGTCCTTTCTTTACATTCGCCATCGTGTTCTTTGTAGTGTAATTGGATGAATTTGTTTGTATCGGTAAGTTCAGGCAAGATAAGGTGTCAGGTAAGCCTATTGTTTACCAAATCTGGTTTCGAGTGAACTTATGATTCAGTGTTACTTAGCTGTCACGTATACCACCAGGATGTTGTTCGATTGTTCGTCATATTTAAAATTTTTTTATCAAATATGATGATCTCCACAGCGACACGTTTTACTACTTTTTTAATTCATTCCATTTTATTTGCTTCTTTTTATTCGGTTATTGCAGCGCTCTTTATGTCGAATTAGCCTACTGGAGTTATAGTTTTTTATTAATATAATTAATCCAAAATAAATTAATTAAAGTTGTACCATTTACGTATTCATAAATGACAGCTTTTAATTATAAAAAATTCTGTGACTTATATGAAATCTAAATATAAAGTCAAATCATATTTATAAAACTTTTGATGTATCGGTTTATAACTTTGATTTTTATTTAGGAACCCCTGCGCATGCACGAACGAACCGATCCTCGGAAGACCGAGCGGCTGGGCAGAACACCGCCGCCCCTAGTCGCGTACAAAGTGCGAAGGGACGAGGAGGACGAGAAAGAAGAGCGTAAGCGGGAGAAGAAGCGGGACGATAAGAAGCGCAAGAAGGAGCACCGCAGTCGGAGCAAATCGAGGGATCGCAAGAAGCGCAAGGACAAGAAGCACAAGAAGGACAGGGAGAGGTTGGTGGATGGTCGCCGGCTGAAGCACAGCAAGGAGAAGGACGGTGGACTGTCCAAAGACAAGTCGGTCGCCGAGGAGAAAGAGAGCGCGGATGCACCCTCGTCCGTCGAGACCTGGAAGAAGCAGCGCAAAAATCCCAGACTCGTGTCGGATCGCAAGAGGAGCATCCTCGACGAAGCGAACTTCGAGCCTGATTACTCAGCCTCGGATTCGGAATCCGAGGAGGATGACAGGTCTACTCTGGTGGCGACCAAGAGGGCCAAGCTGGACGAAAACACGATCAACGTTGATCCGGATCCCAAGCCGAAGAAGAGGCCGAAGGTGAGAAACTAACTTTGTACATTTGAAATTTCAATTAGCTTGACGGACTAGCCGTTAGTCCATAGTATACTGAGAATTTGGTGAATCAGTGAATCATTGTTCATATTTGTGAATTAATTATTCAGTACCCGATCAATGATAAAATAGAATAATTCAAGGGCCGGATTCAATAAGTGTGGGTGAGCTCAAATAAGCTTCCGTCGATTTTAATTTTAGTTACCGGATAAGCAAAAATGAAAGATGCAGATATGTATCACAATGATCACAATCGATTTTTTTTAATTCATTTATAAATTGTTCATTTTAATTCTTGAACAATATTTATAAACGTTTTTAGTTATACACCGCCTTATTGTATCTGGTTCATCAATTTATTTTTATACATGATCTTTTACTTAAATATTACCTGAAATCATTTTTCTTTTTTTACATCTCTTTGTCCGTTACTTTTTGACTTAAATTCAAATTCGTTGTTGAAGCAGTAGCTACTATTAATTAATCTTAATAATATTCAATTATAAATCAACATTCGCATTATTAAAATATCTGATTTAATTTTCAGCCAAGTAGCTCAGAGGACGAGGATTCCAGTAGTACAGAAACCTCGTCAACAGAATCGGACAGTTCGGTGGAATCACATCGTAAGAAGAAGAAAAAGCACAAGAAACGAAAGAAGCGCAAAGCTAGTCGTAGGGATAGCAGCTCAGATTCTGACGTGTACAGCGATTCTTCGGATTCGACCTCCGAGGAGGAGAAACACCGGAAAAAGAAGAAATCCAAGAGCAAGAGCAAACAATCGAAAAAGAAGAAGAAGTCGAAGCACAAATGACGACATTAAATATGTTTCAAACTGGTGAACGTCGAGGATCATAGAAGATAAGACAAATTAAGTGATGATAAAAAAGAAAACAAAATGAAAGAGACGGACGACCATAGTCGCGAGTTTTTACTTTTATCGTGAGCGACGAGTGCGAATGCTTTATCGTGTCAAAGCAAATAGGATAAAGCAAGACTATCCAAAATTTGTACAATATGTTACTGTGACTGGTATGTCAGTTCGAATAAAAGAAAAGAATAATACGATAGACAGTGATTACATGTGTTAGGACATGTGCATTAATACTCTATTGTATTTTTGACAGTTTGATGTCGAGTGTGTGTGTATACAATACGATGTGTGCATAGGTAAACTGTGGACACAATTGAGAGATAGACAAGATATTATTGGGTTGACACCTTTGTATACATCAAAGCTAGTGTATGCGAAAAATAGTCATAAAATAAAGCCAAGTTCTTCATAAATGTTGGAATTTGAATAATTTATTACACCCACGATAATACTGACAAATTTTCTTTCTTTTACTTCTCTTATTCTGAGATTCTTATGGTTTAATTTTACATAACTTTTTTTCTTTTTTATTCATGCACCTTTTATGTCTTTAAACGTTTCAATGAGGCAAAATAGAAGCGGCAGCTCTTTTGTCTTTTCTGTTTCCACTGTTCCCAAATCTTTGGTGATGAAAGTTCTATCAAGTGGCTGCTTCGATAATTCACATTCTGAATTGTAAAATATGTTATGAAATAAATGCAATCATAAAAAATAAAGATATACTTATTATTTATTTAAATTTTCCAATATATTTTACCTGAAACAAGAACATTGGATGTGTACTTGTATCCCATCCAATCTAGGTATTCTCTAATAAGTTCATTAACAATCAAGACTTCGTGTGGAGACTTGGGTCGCTTAGATTTACTGGATTTGTGTGAACCCTCTAAGAGTTTCATAACTTTCATTCTCATTTCAGCTTTTATCTGACCAAGTTCTCCATCAGCTTCTAAAGATGTTCGCACAGCTAAATATTTTGAACATAAAGTAATATTCTTGGTTAACACAGGTAATAATGAATAACAGATTTCTAAAATTTAAAAATACTTGCATTAATTCAAATGTATTGATTTAGTACTCATTTAATAAAAGAAAATGAACCAGAATTTTTTTCATATATAATATTAAATTAGGAAACATAACAATGCTAATATAAGAAAAATAATATTTACCGTCTACTAAATCCTTTCCTGTGGCCATACTCAAAGTAAATTTGATTATTTTTATTAAAAGCGGCAGCTGCAATGTTTTGGAGTAAGCGCCGATAGCAACACAACGACACAGACCTAACCTAACTTGAAGAGTACACGCGGGAATCTAGCAGCGGTAAATCTTGAAGAATTTGAAATTTCATTTTTTTATAAATATTTTATAAGTATTTATATATTAAAAAAGCTTTTCAGGACATGTAAATGCATAGTAAGCTGTATGTGTAGAATTAATATTCAGAAAATTTCAAATAATGTACAAGAGTACTTTATTTAAGTATGCTTAATATAAGTATAATGTAAGTATAAAAATTTATATAATATAATACTTATATTAAGCATACTTAAATAAAGTACTCTATATATATATATATATACATTGTTGCATTATTGATGCATAATAGTTATAATATTATAGGTGAGTAATATATAGAAACGTCATCCTATATTATACATATATGCAAATGTTTTGATGATAGGGAAATATTATAATTATTTACAAGTACATTTGTATATATATAATCAATAAGCATAACTATAAAATTGACAAGACTTTTAATTTCACAGAGAATTATCATTTATAACTATTTATTTTGACAGAGCCTATATATATTTATTATTCAAATTGTTTAAACATTATTTATCCACTATTCCTTTTGTATTGCTTTTCACACGCTACGATTTTTGCCTTTTTATTAACTTATATAATAATACAATATAATGCATATACTACGGAATTCAATTATTTTATTTTTATAAACATAATCTGTGTTTATGTGAGGTAAGTGGAAAAATATTCCACCGAAACGATCATAGAGCATTTATTTGTGAATAGAATATATGGAAATTTTAAAGATTATCATTTCTGACTCACAAAAAAACTCCCACGAGTCCAGGGCTCAGATTTTGATAGAACTTTACAGAAACGTTCATTGGCTGCAGCGCCGTATGTATTTAAGTTTAACAGGTCCCTGGGCACAAAGTTTGTGGAATAACCCACTGTAAGGTGGTTAAATTAGAGCTTTTTGTTTAGCAATCTAATACAAAATAATTAAGTTACATAAATACCCTACACTTTTACACTCAGTATCCCGATGCTGTCGAGTCGAGATGTTTAACATGCAACAAAGGTACTCCAATCCTTATATTTTAGATTCCGCTAGATGAATAAATAAATTATAAGTAAATTTAATCAAGCCTAATAAGCTATTTTCTAATCCCTTGTCTCTGTGATTGAGGATTTTAACATATAAGTAATTCCCTAATTGTTATATCTTAATCGCTCCATTCGATAGGCCCGAGTTTAAAAAGTAAAATCCTAAATTTGATTATCAGAAACTTTAGAATGATGAATGCTAATGACTCGCACTAAAATTCAAATGAAAACTTATCTGCCTCTTTGATTAGTATTTTGTAATGTTTTCTACGATTCAGTACGTATATTGCATTGTCTTGCAATAAAGGTTTAAAGAGAACCATGAGTTTTCATATATTTCGGTTCAAAGGGTCTAGAACAAAACTCCATATTTTGACCAAGTAAAGTTTCACCAAAATCTGTTTCCCGAATGTGACGCCAGTTTCTCAACCTCTTTCACATTTGTAAACATAGAATAATAAGTATTTTGCATAATATTAATCTTAATATTTTTTCGATAAAAATCTATTTCTACAGAACTTCTTTCGAATAAATGTTACCATAATATTTCTCTACACTTTATCAACATTTTAAAGTAACTGCTAATTTTAAAGTATACTTTAAATTACTTTATTTAGACGTTATTATAGCGCTAGCACGGAAATAAAATTCAATCTCTGTTTAATTTTCCGCAGTTAATATAGGACAGTCAGTACAGAATATGTTCAAATTGAAATTTTTCTTTATCGTTCGATGATCTACGTCAGGCCTATATCTATATCTAATCCTTATCGTGAAATAAGTAGGTATTTATCATTTGAGCCGCGTGTGCGTTACACACACATACGACTCTAATATACATAGTTGTACGGGAGATAAAGGTATTATATAGCGAGATTTCACCAACACACACATAAATGCCACTTTTAAGAACTATTATACAGATTGTACAGAACTTTTATCACTGAAAACACGTGTATTTTTGTTCGCTTCATTCCTTCTGGTAGAAAGAGCGACACGTGTACTGCATGCTCAATTTTTCGAATTTCTCGTTATTTCAGTGAAACATTGCATGATTAGCGTTCGTTGTAATTATAACCACGACAAAAACATGAGAGATCGGATTAACGATATTGCAAAGTACAGACAGGCTTATAACTGCCGTAGTTTGAATTGTTTTAAAATAAAAGTTCTGGGGAAAATTCAATGGTAAAAATGGACGCGAATCGGAAGACGTATAGCAATCCAAATCCTAAGCTTTATGCAAACTTCCTGAGTAGGCTAATTTTCAGGTAAGTTTTTCAATTATTCTGTACTTTGTGAAATAATATTGTCTTAATATTGTCAAAGAGCGAAGAAATTGCAGATGTGATAAAATAATAAGAATTTCGTGAAAAAGGATGCGAAATCATAAAGTTTCGCTAATTTATTAAAGCCTTTTCGTATTTCAATATTTTAGTTGGCTATTCCCATTATTCAAGTACGGCCAAAATCATAAATTGATAGCAGAAGATCTTTATAATGTATTGCCAGAGGATACCAGTGAAACTCTTGGTGACCAACTGGAAAGGTACTACATAGAAAAGCTATGTAGCTCTCATTACTTTCAAATGGAAATATATTAATTTTGAGTCTTTCAGTTGTTGGAACAAGGAACTAAAGAATGCGAGCACGAGTAACAAAAATCCAAAGTTTTTATACGCGATTATAAAGTATCTACGGTGGTCGTACGTAAAATACGGAATTAACATGTTCCTATTGAATATGTTTGTTAGGTATAGTCAATATTTTTATCAGTAATCATAAAAGTTCTTCTTCATATAGTTAACGAAAATAAATGTACTGTTTTTTTCTAACAGAGTAACCCAACCACTAGTTTTGGGTAGTTTGCTATCATTGTTCTATCACGATTCTACAACAAGTGTAGGGGATGCTTACTTGTATACTACTATACTTCTCGGATTGGTAGTTCTGCAAGTTTTGCTTATACAACATGCCAATTTCGGATTGGGCGTCGTTGGTATGCGATTGAGAATTGCCTGCTCATCTCTTATTTACAGAAAAGTATGTATGCTTCGTTCTATGAAACCCTGAACAAATGAGAGAGTATAAAATATTTAATGACCAAGTATTTTTAAAGCTTTCAAAAGTTGAAAAGTAATTTAACATATAACATTTTTTAGTCTCGAATTTAAAATCACTCGTGAATGAGTTTATAAGCTATTTTCACAATAATTCAACTTTTAATTTCCGTCAGATGACCAGGCTATCGTGCGCATCGGTTCTTCAAGTATCTAGAGACTCAATCTTAAACCTACTATCCAGCGACGTAGTTAAATTCGATAATCTATTCATGTCGCTACATTATGTTTGGATAGTACCGCTACAAAGCATAGCGATGACCTACATGATTTGGCAGAGGATCGGTATCGCCACTCTGGCTGGTATCGGTTTCATGACAATGACCACCATCCCAATACAATGTAATTGTTCATTTAATTTCTTGAATTATTATTATTATTATTACGAACATCAAACCTACTATTTCTGTTCTTCTAACGAAATGCTGTGTCATTTGCAGTTCTGCTTGGTAGATTGATATCGAAACTACGAATGAAAGTCGCTGCAGTGACCGATAGAAGAATTCTCATTTTGAGCGAATTAATCGGTGGCATTCGTGCAATTAAAACGTACGTTTGGGAAAAACCGTTTGAACAGCTTGTAGATTTGACTAGAAGGTTAGTCTTACAATCAATTTATCAAAAAAACCTTGTCTTTCGATTACCTATTGAAGTATAGAACATAAAAATAATTCTACCTATTTTCACCCACTACATCTTCAAACTTTTAATGTGGTATAGTATCAATCATTTTTACGTTCTACTCCTCAATAGATATCGAAATTGGATTACCCATTTGAATTCGAAAATAAAAAGCGAATCATGATATTGTTTACATTGCAGAAAAGAAATTGGTATTATTAAAATTTACTCTTATTTAAAAGGTATTTCTCTTGCTACCCTTATGTTCACTAATTTAACCACATTGTTTTTTACCCTTTTGGTATACGTACTTCAGGGCAATGCTATATCAGCTAATACAGTTTATGTGATTACGTACTATTATTATTATCTACGACTGACACTGACGTATCATTTTCCGAATGCTATAAATTTCGTAGCCGAGGCAAACGTTTCCGTTAAACGAATCGAAGTAATAACTGCTTTTTTACTTTCACTACTGCCTTTGTTCGCAGATTAACAGCGAATAATCACGTATTAGTAATCCAAGATTTTGCACTTTACAGAAATTTTTGCTTCTTGAAGAAGTTCGTAACTCAATCGAGTATTGCAGTACAAGTACAAATAGTAAATGCATAAGAATAAAAAATGTGAATGCCAAATGGTCATCAGAAAATTGGATGGTAAATACTCTAAGTGACATTAATATTTCTATTTCTCAGAAGAAATTGTACGCTATTGTTGGTCCAGTCGGTGCAGGAAAGGTATGACAGCGATTGCAGAACTTATCATCGTGTACATATAAATTATTTTATTATTAAATTATCTCTTTCCCAACGCTGTTTTAGAGCTCATTTTTAAAATTGATCTTGGGCGAACTTCAGCCAAAGTCTGGACAGGTTTCAGTATGTGGGAGTACTTCTTACGCGAGCCAAGAGCCATGGTTGTTTACGGGCTCGGTTAGGAGCAACATTCTTTTTGGTCAACCTTATGACGAGGTGAAGTATCGCCAAGTCATTGAAGTCTGTGCACTGGATGAAGATTTCGAACGTCTACCGCACGGAGACAAGACACTAGTCGGAGACAGGGGGGCTTCCCTCAGTGGTGGACAATGTGCCAGGGTCAATCTTGCAAGGTGATACAGAACCTCGAAAGTTTATTTTCCGATTCTTATTTTCTTGCCAAATCATTATTTTTCTCCTTTTAAACTTTTTCGACGAATTCATGATTTAAGTTTAACGAATCTCGTTCCATCGATAATAGGGCTGTCTATAGAGATGTCGATATTTATCTTTTCGACGATCCACTGTCAGCCGTCGATGCCGAAGTTGGCAAACAATTATTTTACAATTGCATCAATGGATATCTGAGTAACAAAACTCGCATAGTAGTAACGCACCAAGTACAGTATCTGAAGAAAGCAGATTCGATCATTTTTTTTAACGATGTAAGTACCTACCGAGTCAGTTGTTTCAATGTATCTCGAATACGAAGTCTAGACTTTTCCTTTTAGGGACAAGTGGAGTTTCAAGGCACATATTCCAAATTCGAGAACGATGAAAGGCTTATCCGTTATCTATCTCTAGTAACCGAGAAAAGTCAGAATCAAACTACCAGGAATGCAAATACCAGTTTAATATTGAGAGATCATGTGGTTGGTGAGAGTGAAGTAGAAAAAGACGAGGACGAGGAGCATAAAGAAACTGAGGAACTGATAGCTAGGAAGGAAATCAAGGAATCGTTGTTGTGGAATTACTTTCGAGCTGGTGGATCTTACTTTTTACTTTTCGCTACGATATTGTGCTTCATTTTAGCTCAGGCTCTGCTAAGTGCCTCCACTTACTGGATCGCTTATTGGTAAAACATGAAAAACTGTCGCTGCATTGAAATAACTAATGCTGTTTTATACTTACATAGTCTTTATAATGTTGATTTGCCTACTTCGTCTTTTCAGGACTCAGCGAGAAGATCTACCACTAAACGCATCGGATACAGAAGAAATAATTATGGATGATATAGATGGCTTTGATTCTCGGAAAGCACTTTATACACTCGGTGGTCTTGCCTTCGCTAGCGTTTTTATGTGCATAATTAGCAACGTGCTGCTTTTCAAAACTTGCATGGATGCTAACAGAAATATACATAGAAACATGCTCTTGTGTCTACTAAGAGCTCCAATGCGATTCTTCAACGTCAATCCTGCAGGTGAATGCAAATGTGTGTTTCTTAAAAAAATATAAGAATGCCAAAAAACGTATTAATTTGGGTTTAAGGTCAAATTCTCAATCGGTTTTCAAAGGATACCGCCGCTGCCGATGAGATTCTACCAGTTACAATACTTCAAACCATACAGTGGTGTTCTATGGTTATTGGGAATGTGTTGCAAGTTCTAATCGTTAATTGGCTCACGGCCTTTCCAGTTTTCATCGTTTTCTATCTTTATGCAAAGATAAAGAATGTTTATATGGCAACTGCTCAGAATATCAAGAGATTGGAAAGCGTTGGTATGGATCTGTAGAGTTACTATTGAAAAGATCAAATTTTTATTTAAAACAGTACGTGATTTAGAATATATTTACATGTTCATACAAGTTTCATATGAGATATAATAGAATATACTGAGTGAATTTGTACATTTATTCTTGCTTAATAATGTCCGAATGATCAATTTCATGATACTTTCTCAACCGTATTTGGAATCCATTCTAGAACAATGTTAATTGTACTATATAAACTCTCTGACAGCCAAAAGTCCGGTCTTCTCGCACGTAAGCAGTTCTTTGTCTGGTCTACTAACCATTCGTTCATGCGGCATGGAATCTTTTCTACATCGTGAGTTCGACGCGCACCAAAACACGCACACCGAGGCTCATTTCCTGGTGGTCGCGTCATCTGTGGCTTTCGGTTTCTGGATCGACGCCGTCTCGGTAATTTACGTTGTCCTTGTGGGCTACAGTTTCCTGCTCCTTGTCGGCTACGATACCTTCACCGCCAGCCAAGTTGGTCTAACCATGACCCAAGCCATTGGACTATGTGGTTCCATGCAGTCTTGCATGAAGAATTACGGTGATTCCTTGGCACAGCTGACGAGTGTCGAGAGACTGATGCAGTTTACCGAGCTACCGCAGGAAGAGGCTTCGAACGTAGAGGATGAGGACATGAGACCGGCCATGTTTTGGCCCAGCAAGGGGGAGATTAAATTCGAGAGACTCTGGCTGAGATATGCCGAGGAACGGGAACCAGCACTCAGGGACCTTAGTTTTACCATTGAACCTGGAATGAAGGTAAACATTTTTTGAATTATCAAAATTAAATTGGGCGGAAGGTGTCACCTGTACGAATATTCCTCAGGTTGGCATTGTTGGACGTACCGGAGCAGGAAAATCATCGCTGGTGGCGGCTTTGTTTCGTTTGGCGAAAATCGAAGGATCCTTGTACATTGACGGCATCGATACACAAAAAATTGGACTCGTGCATTTGAGAGAAAAAATCTCTTTTATACCCCAGGTAATATGTTACTTTTTACTTAGGTATTGTGGCTACGGCGTTGATATCCATAACAAAACCAAAAAGATAAATACATATTAATCTTGTTATGGTATTTTTTTTTAATTCAGGAACTCTTATGAGAGAAATGTGATTTAACATATGCTTGTTGCCCTAATGGACTTAAAAATCCATAATTTTTTAAAAAGTTTATTAAGAATTTATGAAAATAATAAACATTATCACCTTTATACACACGAATAATAGGAGTTTTTTTAGTTCTTTCACCAATTTTACATATACAACCTTTCTTGATTGCTCGAATCTAAATAACATTAAATAAATATTGATTTGTATCATACAGGAGTCGATCATCTTCACAGGATCAGTGCGTAACAACCTCGACGCGTTTGGCAGATTTGACGATTCCCTGCTCTGGTCAGCACTGGAGGCAGTCGAGCTAAGATCAACATTCAATTCCCTGGACGTGCGACTGGA
This sequence comes from Megastigmus dorsalis, assembly GCA_900490025.1. Lineage (NCBI taxonomy): Eukaryota > Metazoa > Arthropoda > Insecta > Hymenoptera > Megastigmidae > Megastigmus > Megastigmus dorsalis. The sequence goes on along the minus strand of UELU01100806.1, from coordinate 51,053 downwards.
ATACGGCGGTGACAACCTAAGCGTCGGTCAACGTCAATTGCTTTGCCTCGCTCGCGCGATTCTAGAGAACAATCGGATCCTGGTACTGGACGAAGCTACGGCTAACGTTGATCCAGCAACGGATGAACTCATACGTCAGACGATTAGACGGCAGTTCAAAGATTGCACGGTGCTGACTATCGCGCATAGGCTTAACACAATCGTCGACAGCGATCTGATTATCGTTATGGACAAGGGTAGAATTCTGGAGTACGATAAACCGGATGCGTTGATGACTAAGAGAGATGGACACCTATTTAGGATGGTGGAGCAATCTGGAGAAGCTATGGCTGAGCAGTTGAGGAGAATCGTTAGTCGAGTAAGTACTTTCACATTGTTTTTTGTTTTTTTTTTTTTTATTTAAAAAAATATATTGTTGTACAAGATTTTCTTTCTACATAACTTTACTACAATGAATTATATTTGTTATTTTAATAGTATTTTACACACTATACACACCTCCATTTTAATAGTACTTTTCGCACCATCACACGTGGGTGTAATGTTTTATGCCCGAGGTGCGACCATTACTTTTTATGCTGAGGGCATAAAATTACATTTTTAAAAATTGCTACAAGATATAAAACGCAATTTTACACCTATTGCATCAAAAATTTATTTTTCATTTTCAACTGAACACAATATTGACAATTAACTTTTCAAATTATTTATATTTGGTAAGTGAATGCGAACTTATGATAATAGATGTTTTCGTTTTATAGGGTTGCAACGAAGAATAAAATAAATGATTCTCGAAATGTTCTTATTGCTGGAGATACATTCATTGTACTGATGCTGTACTAAAGTACTATGTACTTATAATTATAAGTAATGTTTTTGTAACCGCAAATAAAATGATTTTTTAAACGCTTATACGAATAAACTAGTTTTTAAAATAATTTTCGTAATTTATTTAAGAGCACTAATATAATAAACAACCGTTATCAATGACCAATTAAAATCCACCGAATTATTTTCAAATCTTTCACGTCTTAAGTAATACTGCTTTTTGTCAATTTAACCAAATCGCTTGTTCCAAAGATTCTTGAAAGTTGTCCTGAAAGTAATAAAATATCCCAATGAAAAACTTAAATTAGTCTGTAATAATTGTATAATGTAAGTATTAGTATACAAACTCACTTGCGGCATTGACAGATGCCACGGTTGCAGCTACCGCCAGCTTTCCCCATGCTTAGACAATTAGCCGCGCACGCCGAACTGCCGACTTTGCCGCCGAAGCTGAGGAGATCACAGGTGACTCGCCTCTGTCTTACACCTATATTGTCATTCTCGTATACTGCCATGTCTTCTAGCAATATGCCACGCTCAGAGAAATCTGAAATTTTTAATTTGGTTTAAAAGCATACAGCCATGAGAATCGCATCAACGATTTTTATTAAATATCCAATTGTATTATTTGCACTTATAGAAAAAATAATTAACTGATGAGTTGAAATTCAAAGACAAAAGTCATTTTAAATATGAAAGTATATAATATTTTAATATTTAATTAATACTCTATTATATGAAATTTTACGATTATATGCATGTTAGGGGGTTTTCGGGGTCGCTGATCACGAATCTGAAGTCAGATTTTCAAAGTTTAAAATGGCGGATCCAATATGGCGAACGTAAAAAAAACATTCAAAATTATTTAACATTTTGGCCGCCATCTTGAAACCGCCATTTTGAATTTTCAGAATCTAAATTCAGATTCGTAATCAGCGACCCCGAAAACCCCTGTATACTAATTTTCGTAAGGATATGGCTAAAAGTTCCGTCATAAATGAATTATAAATATTAACAAATTATAGAAAATTTTAGAACCTCTAAACATAAATTTCAATTTCGTATCATCCTCTGATTAAGAAACTACAAAAAACATAAGTTAAATCCAATAAAAACTACTCTGAAATTGCAAAAAATTGTACCAAAATAGGTGGTCTTTGAGAGGTACCACCATGCCGTAAAGGGTTAATAGAATGCTAGGAGTTTTTACATGTATCAGGGTCATTAAATAAAATAATTGATGATCAATAATTTTCCTCGATATTTTTTATAATTCTTGCAGTATTGCAAGTCAGAAATAAAAATAAGCAAAAGTAACTTACCATCAACCGGCAGCGAATAGACTGTGCCAGCAACTACAGCGAAAATAAGAACCAGGATGAGGAACTTCATTGTTCGGAAGATAAGAAAAATCCTTGCTAATATAAACGTAAACTTGAAAGGTTACAAACTAAATGCAAGCTGATCACTCGATGACTCGAAACTGCTACTCCTGCACTCCTCTTATATACTCATCGGTCAGGTCTCTTAAAAAAATAAAAGGAAAAAAGCAAATGTAATCGCAACCGAGAATTCTCTGTAACTCGAGATGGATATTATAGGAATATAGAGAAGAACAGCGTGCCGGTATCCGTTTGGTGCTTCCCCGCGAGTATATATAAAAAAGTGTACACTATATAAGCTGCATCATCGATTTATCATTTTCCTCGTTTAGCATAATCACGCTGTTGTTTTAATCGTGCGCGATCGTGTGAACTTCCTTATGTTATTTACGCTTTTTTTACTTGAATAGAACATGAGCAGCGCGCGTTGCGCGCCTTAACATAGATCATCAATAACTACTAATATAACAATTTTGGTGAATGCACAAACTCGTCGCGTTTGTCAGTTTTCATTCATAAATATAATCTTCGCCGTCGTTGACAAGCAACATAGCATTGTATATGTACGACACATGTGAATTAATTCTACGGTAAATTTACTTTTTTGCATATAAATAATAAAAATGCATATTTATAAAGTATTTTTATTAAAGAGATATATTATATTATTTATATCACATTATTTCGTTTACATATTTAAAACTTTTAGTTAGAATAAGGGGAAAAATTTAAATGTGACGCAGATTAGACGGATGTGCACAATATCAGCCAATCACATGTCGTCTATCTTGTTTTTTTACAAGGGGATTGTTATTTTCTACATTTCATGCAGAATCACTTATCGATTGAAATGTATGCATATATACGTATATGAGTTTGTATATTGGCTTTATTTCCTTGTACAGATTTTTACATATTTTTATACCCCGTCAGGTCACAGCCCCGTGTAGCTCATTATGAATACTGCATAAATTTAATTCAAATTATTTCAAAAGATTAATCCGAGTGAAACATTTAAATGGGTAACGTTAAATGGTAAAGTTTAACATTTAAACGGTAATGGGTCTAATATTACTTTTTAAAGTAGGATAAAAAAGATTCTCAATAATTTCGAGGATGAAATAAATAGATATCGTTATTTCATTGGCATATCAATCAAGTTGCTGAAAAATAAAAAAGATGTGTTTATTTTCTTTATTAAATATGACGGAAGTTCAAATATTGTAATTTATCTCCTTCAATCGGCATAATTAAGTCCTACATTAAAATATTTTAATTTACAATAATATATTTAACTAAAGGAAACATTTCTTTCAGATGACGATTAATTGTTTATTTATGTTATTATAAGCATTAATTACATTGGATTTAAATATATACATGTTAATTGAATGGTGAAATACATTATTTCGTCAATTTACAATAAAAATGTTCACAATTAATAATCACCTTTTACACACATGTAATATATGTATTTTAAATTAATAATAATAAATAAAATTTAACATTTTTTACAATCCACCAGGTCTTTATAGTTATTAAATTATTATACAGATTATTTAAAATAACTAAACTTTTTACAAAATCTTACAAGATATTGAATAATAGTGCGTTAATATTAATTACACTTCTGCTTATGGATAATATGGGAATACTTGCGATTGGTCACCAGTATCTCTTGCAAGTGTTTCTTTAGATCTTCTTCTGGAGGATTTCCGATTATTCTTTGCTTTAGGCTCTCGATCGATGCCGATAATTTTCATGGGTAGTCTGTGGATCAACCGGAATTAAAAGTAAATAGCGTATATGAAACATCCAAATTACATTTTAAAATGTTTCTACTTTGTTCTTTTAGCACAGATATTCGCCTATTTATTATTATTCATTTTATATTAATAATGCTTAAAATCATTTTTCTATTTATATATGGACATGTAATAATGATCTATTAATCAAGGAAATAATTTGCACTAAGTACGAGCTTCCGAAGTAAATGAAAATTAAAAAAGCAATTTCGAAGACTTATGATTTTGGTAGATTTTAGTAATACATCCCAAGTATACAAATTAAATAGTAGCACATCGGAATCGCTTACCTCGCAGTAATAAGGACGTCCTGTGAGGTGCGCCTGGGAGCTTGGCCCAGATGCGCTCTGCCGACTATTCGACGCTGTATCCCGGTCAGCTGTCGTCTGCTCACCCAGGCGCGCTCCAGGAAGAAGATGCCGCAGGCCGCGACAGCCCCGCTGATCAGGATGATGAAAGCCCCGTAGACGTCGGACAAGTGGGCCTGCTTGTAGTTGAGGGCCGAGCCCGGACAGTCCAGCAGCGGTGGCTTCACCTTCAGCGACAGCTTGTGCAGCATGCCGTACTGCCACATGCGCAAAATGCTGCGCGAGTGTACCAATTGCACCAACGGATGCAGGGTGCCAATAATCCAGAATCATGTTCGTACATGTGCAGAGCAAAGTATATCAGATTAAGTTAATCAGGTATAATACCTGTAAAATTAAATATGGTTATATGGATTTTGGTCTAGAGTGGTTTTCGCGTGGTTGGAGAAGAAAACGAAGTATACCTATATACTATGTTGATGAAATTCAACTAAATGTCCGGGTGGATTTTCTGATGGATCGCACTGGATTCTATACTTTGATAAAACTAAAATAAAGTTAAATTGGGTAATTACCCATTCGAGAATATTAATTCTGTACAATGCACCTATATAGAACCCAATCCAATTCACCTGGAAACCTGCCAGACAATCCTCCTGAAAATTAATCCTTTAAAGTCTCAAATCTATCGAATAAAAATAATAAGTGTTTCATCATCAAATATTGACTTTATCTCAAAAAAATTAATAAAAGATCAGGTTCGAGTCGTAGCAAAACCGCGTCGGTATATCGCTGACCTGACATTGATGATTTTCTTGTAAGGACTGACATCGGCGATGGGTAGCGCCATGAGACCGGGTGAATGGGTCGGCAACTCGCTAACCTTGCACCTGTCGAACATGAGAGCACCGCGCAGGATACGTTTCGCCGATGTTTCGGTCACGAAGAAGGCGTAACTGCCGTTCAGTGTTTTCTCCAAGCCCGTCATCTCCGGCACATTCCTCTGGTTCGCTTCAAGTGCTTTCACGTAGAAGTTGCGCAGCTCGTAGTTTCCCTGCATAACGGATCATAGCGTTTTATTAGTTATTCGTACGTGGACAGAATTGGTTTGTACTTAATGAAGAGCTATTTTTTTAAATTAATGTGGTGAAGTAATTAGATTGAAAATAGTTTTTTTAACCTTTGGAATTTCTTTTTAATATGGAAAAGCTTTAATGAAAACATCTATTTATTATATTAAGATAAACGATAAAAGATTTATCGAGAAGCTGTGCGATTGGTTGTCAGCGACTATTTGTACTTCTCAATGGAAAAATAAATTGACATCGCCTGTATGGATAGTCGGACTAACACTGATGTAGTTATCGTCGCTCTTGCTGCAGCCATAAACGTAATTGTAGTTGGAGAAATCGGATACATTCTTTATAGCATCGGTTTTAACGGAGAGAATCGACGTTATGAATCCAGAATATGAGTTGTATATGATCAGAGCAAATATGAGGCTAGAGAGCAGTACAGCTTTTCCAGCTCGAGTTCGTGGCGTCCATGGTGAACCTAAAAGATTAAAAATATATACTAATATTTTTTTAATTTATATATTAAGCTTCAAATCTTTTCCTAGATTTATTTGCTACACTCAATGCCTATACCGAAGTGGTTTTCAATGCTTAAACTTTTATATTACAATTTGGTAATAAATAAATATTAGCATAGTGTGTGGTACATAGTGCAACGGTTACATTAAAGGTAGTGTGGAGTTATTAACGAGGATTACAAAGATGCGAGTGCGAGATCACCTTTCCTACAAGTTGCAAACGTTACTTGTTGCGCCGACGTTATAGAGAGCAAATGCTTCAGAGGGCAGAGCAATCTTCTCCTATTTATTCCATGCGAATGGAATCTCGCTTATGTCAGCAATTTATGGTTGACATTATATAAATTACAGAAAAAGAAAAAAAAAGAAAACTAGACATTTGAGAAAAGCCTTTTAGGCAACAAAAACAAAAACAAAAACTTATCGATAAAACAGCACTTTTCATTAGGGCGTGCGGGACGTAGACTTTTCGACGCAGCTTGCAAATTATCTCGACTCGAGCGATCGCCACCCTTGTCTAGATAATTTCCTTCGCTAACAAGTGGGCCAATACACTATAATTCGCGCACAACGAGCCATGACTAATTGTTTCAGATTTGTGTATAGACGATACTCGTGTTCGGGTGAATGATTACCTTGCATGCACATTATACTGATACACCAAAGCATCGCTTCTCCAAGACCGAAGTGAGCCTTATCCTCCTTCCAGTGGATGAAAACAGTGACGTAATTGATCAACTCCATCACTGCCACTATCAATGCCAAAGTACCTATGACGCTCAGCAGTAGCCTCTTGCTGAATGGTTGCAAGAAAATGTTGCTGGATATGTCCGGCGGAGCAAAGTATATGCTCCGGCTGTACAATTCAAATTTAACATTTCAATTTATCCGCTTATAGACTAAGAGATAGTGGCCGATTTTTACAGTAGTTTTAATGATTTAGCTCGCAAATTAAAAAATTTCAAAGACATTTCATACCTTCTTTCATCCCGCCATCAACTGCATATGCTATGAATTTATAATCACGATTTGGACGAACACCCTATTTTAAATTCTAATAAATACGAATATTTTGAATCATCGAGGTTTTTTAAAATTATTAGCGAAAACATACAGATAGCGGAAAAAACAGTCATCCATGTAGGAAAAGGTGTATCATTTAGAGGAAATATTTTACTATTAAATAAATTTATTTGCGTAAGCTTCTCAAATAGTTTAGCAGTTTTTGGCAAAGCTATTTATTATTTTTAGATTAATACAACTATATTTTTAATATACGAAACTTGGGAAACAATCGGCATATAAGCGATGAAACCATCGGTTATTCTATAAGAAAAACTGATGATTTAGTTGTAAAAAATGTATGCGATTGTCCATTCATGAAATCATTTGACTCTTATATTACTGCAAATTAAAAAACAATTATTGTAACTGAATACTTCTTCGTTAACTATAGAATTAATATGTATAAGCTGGTCTGATATATAATATCTATCTTGTAATGCGTAATTTAAGATAATGTGATAAATGATTACTCTAAGTATTTACGTAGTTACTGTTAATCTACACTTAGTTTGTGATAGTTATTGTGTAAAATAATTTCTTTATAATTTTCACACAGAATGTGTGTAATATTTCTGACTTGGTTAGAATAAAACAGAATTTGTATGTAATGATATTACTTACACAAAACCTGTGTGTATGTTTAAACAGAAAATTTGTGTTTAAAACTAATCGGATTTTCAACTGTGTGCATTTCGTCTGCCAGCTTTCTGACATCATTTTGACGAATAATATAACTGTATTTTTCTAATCTATCCACGGAAAATGTCTGCCAATAAGGCAGATGTCAACTAATAACTATAATTTATTAGCTGACATATATATATATAACTGTTAGTGACAACAATATCCAGGAGGACACTTTAGTTGGCCGATTTTTAGGACCTTTACAAATATAATAATAAGTAGGGAAATTGGCAGATGTTAATTAATCATCGCACAAAATCGGTCACTATCTCTTAGTCTATATTATGATTTTCAAATCAGCAGAGAGCACAAAAGTCTTCATTCAAATCGCCATACAATTTATTTATTAAAGAAAGATAATAGAAAACGGTTTTAAGCTCAATACCCATCAGTTAAACATTTAACTATTTTGGCAAATATATTCTATAAAATGAAGAAAGTCGTAAAAAAGGTGTAAAGACAATCGATTTTTACAACCAAATAGTGGTATCGCGCGACAATAAAAAAAAAGCACTCACGTAAAACGTACGATGGGGTAGCTGAAAGACAAGAGTTTACTGTGCTCGAGATCGGAGTCGAAGAAGGCGGCGCCCAAGTCTATTTCACCGGTTAGAAGGCCGCGCACCAAATCGTTGTTTTCCTTGGTCGATTGGCTAGATTCGCGATACGAGTAGCTGGTGATGTTCGAGCTGTAACGACACACCCTCGCTTACTTTATGTACTTTCAAACTAGAATTGGAAGCTATTATTGATGAGCAAACAATGCAGTATTTACGCTGCGCCATGTTGCATGAAAAATTTAAAGTTATCTTTATGATGAGAAAAGTTAGTGCAATGCGCATATGTAAAATAAAGCGGGAGATCAAAGTCTTATGCAGCCTGGTTATACAGTCAAGGTTTAATATAGAATATTTAAACAAAAGTTACTGTCATAAATTATAGAAGAAAAATAATCGGCAATATTCAAACGTATACATCACTTTTGCCTGCAACAGCCAAGATCGCGCAAATATTATGTAATACCCAAAATTCATTATCTGCAGTCACCTGACATTGAGGCATATTTCAAACAAGTTGATCAATTCCGTGAGGACTTCAATGTTGCTTTCGTGATCGATGCTTACTTCGTCGTCGTCTCCGTAGTTCTTGCTGCTATTCTGAAGGCCGAAGTTCAGGAAATACCGCCTTTATTCATAATTATCATTAATAATTTATTGTACTTCGTCATTTTTTTATTATCAAAAAAAAAAATTTTTTTAAATTTTATACTTTTACTCAATAAATATGTATATGCGAAATTTTCGCGACTCTCAATCAGGATCCCATAAAAATTCTTCAATGAATCCCTGCACATTCGCTACAAGCCGAAATTCATACATAATAATATATTTTCTAAAATCAAAATCTACGAGAATTCGAATTCCGCCTTAATTATTGAGAATTGGATTCCGCAATTAAGTGAACTTCGAAAGAGGCATTTCCATATCACTCGCATCTATAAGTAATGGTGATTTACATCAAATTGTTCCTGTGCTTGGGCGAAGATCGGGTCGAGATGGTGAACCGTCGGCTGGGGCTCCAGAAGTTCCAGCCCTCGTGAATGAGGCTGGCGTTGTTGTCGATACGGATCTTGTAGAGCGACAGCAAGTAGAAGACCATGACGGTCCTGGAGGTGTCTCTGGTGTTCTGGACAAAAGTCCCTTCCGGTGGGGCCACGCTCTGACTTCTGCGCAGCCTCGCGTAGTCGTACCTGCGCCCGTAGTTGCGCAGACTTTCGCATGTCCTGTCGATTAATCGCATTTTCATGTGTGCGCGAACGCGATTAAACAGCAATGGAGATGAACGAGTCTCCAATAAAAATTAGCAAAGCATTATCAGATATTAAAGGTTCAAAGAATTAGTTTGCTCGTTAACTCTTTATGGGACATTAGCTCGAACTCTATAACAACGGATTAAGCCAGCTTCTAGCGAATTTGAATTTTACTTGTTTCCGAATTGATGGAAAACACTGTAAATGACATCGGCAGGGAGAAAAGACATAGCGATAGTGACGTCGCTGTCCACTCCTATAGGCCACTCTTGCACGGCATCGTATATCTCGGAACTGTTCCATTTGGTGCTGACTAGTAGCCAGGACACGTACTCACCGAGAATCCTTGATCTAGTGTCTTTGTTTCGAAGAATTATCTAAAACATTAATTTGCTCTGAACGCAGAATTTACCATTTCGCGATCCTAATATGATAGTTAATTCGTTTTGTATATCCGTGTTTTCATAAATTTATTATGAGAAACCCAAAGTAAGCGTGAAATGTTTTATAGTACGACAAAGAGTATTATACGATTTCTTTCATTTCATTCCAGTTAGTATATTATTATATGTTATAGCTATGCGAATGTTTTTCAAACATTATATAATTTTGAACTATAGTTCGTCGATGAATTTACCTTGCGCAGTAAATTATCGTGCGAGGCCAAATTGATGTCGTCCAAGAGAAGTACAACGCCAACCCGATTAACTTTGACCTTAACGACATTTGGCAGAAACATTGATTCCGTCATGGACTTGATCGACATGTGAATTCCCTTTTTGGAAAAACACTCGTAAAGCGGCAGTGCATACGGACGTGCACAATCTGCAAAAGCCAGTAAAAATGTTCCGAATATGAAGAGAACGATATCCTTCTTCAATGAATAGCAGCTTCGAAACGATTTTTTCTTTCAACTTTGAAGAAATAATCTTTTGCATTTGATAATGTATGAGATATGATTGTACCTACCGTCTGTGCCAACGCAATCCAAGAAGACAATATTCTTCAAATTTTCTTCCACGGCATAATCAATAATCATCTGCAAGGTGAGTACGTTCGGAGGCATGATGGAGCTGCCGAATCCACTGAATTCAGCTTTGACGAGGACGAGAGAAAAGAGCAGGATAATACTGAAGAACATTCTCAGTCAATATAGATATCTACTTTTCTGTTCTCACCGCGGAGCTAGAAATTTTATGTGGATTGTAGGTATCGGAAGTTTTGTAAACGATTAAAGGAACACTACAAGAAAAATTTTAAAAATCGGGTGAAAATCAAAATTTTACTATTTTAAAAATGGTTACTATCTTTAAACATGATAAAGTTGTCCCCTTTGCTTTATAATCATATGCTTTTAAAACTTCACTATAAACAATTAGTTTTCCTATTATCTAATATATTTCTTCAAATCAATTTATTGTACTATTATAAACTTTATTTTAAATTATCTCGCGGTAAACTCTCAGTACGATAAAAGCTAAATTTCACTTTTTTAAATGTAATCAAAAAAATTTATTCACAGTAAAATTTTCACGCGCGAAAGCTTCTGTATCGACAGCGTGTATTTTCCTTTGAAACCGATAACCTTTGCGGAACTGCAAAAGACGCGAAGTATCGCGGCGTAAATGACAACGAAAAAAAAGAGGAGGGGAAAAAATAGAGAGAAACGACGAATTTATCTTTTCGCGTGTCGGCGGCTCTTCGCAATAACGGATGGATAAGTCGGAGAAAGGAAAATTACTCTCGTCACTCCTCTTCCTCCCTCCGCGCGTTTTTACACCACCCCTTGAAACGTCAATATATGTTTGCGACGCGTATATGTACCAGATGTATCGTTGCACTTTGTGAAAATGAAAAGGACTCGCGTGTCAGATGAATTATTTATTGGAAATCGAAGCTTGAAGGAAATTGCATTTGTAGATGTGACGAGGATGCGGCTGAAATTTAATGTTTGAAAGCGATGTATAATTTAGCTGTCATACCTATATATATCTTTGCCGTTAACTGCTTTGAGATTTTAAGCTATTTATATACAAAAAAAAAACTTTTATTTAAAAAAAAGCAGAACTCCAAAAGTTGCGACTGAATTGCTTAACCATTAAATTATACCTTAACTTTTTCGAATATTAGAATTTCTTTTAGCTTCTTCATTTTATAATTTTTTCTACTATCGTACAGCCTAGAAACTAAATATTTTTTAGACAGCTTCTTTCGCGGTTTTCTTTATAATTAGACTGCGAAAAACATTTTTTTGAATCATAAGAAACGTTTTATTGTGGGTCGATGAGGAAAATGTTGTTAAATCAAGAAAAAAATGATTGCTTAGATGAAATATTTAGTGTCTTCATTGACAATTTAATAAGTTAAGATACATATTGTTATAAAGACTAATTTTGTATTAATTAAGCAAATAAATATTGCATCAAATAAATATATCTTTCTTTCTTAAGATAAAAAACTTCTCATCATTCGTCCGCAATGACACGTTTGATTCAAACAAATTTTTATCTCAGTGTAAATGAAACGTTATCAAACCTGGATTTCATACCTTATATTTAAGGATATGTGCTAGGGTCCAAATGATTCCTACCTTACCAACTCTGATATTTAACGAAATATATAAAGATGGACATTAATTTTTTTTTAAAACTCTGTTTCAGCACTTCGATGATGTAAACATAATGTAAACATTATCAATCCATAGTTCATAGAGATATTGCTTTCAGAAATTTTGGAAGATAAAAATTTATTATAACTACTGAAAAATATGTTTCATTATTTAAAATATTCAGATTTGTTTGGCACTGAATCAATAAAATATGAAAAGTTGATTTGCTAATATTGATTTTATGTGATTATTTAAGCATAAATAGCATAAATAAACTAGTCCATGCGAGATCAAACATCCTTAAGTGAATTCTGAATATTTATATTCAACAAAATACAACGTGAACGAAAGAAGTTTAGATACATTTTCTTAAATAATGCATCAGTTAATTTTTATAAATTCGGAAAACTCAACTAGAAAGTGAAAATACATTGCAAGAGAGAGTTTTGGTTCTAGAGAAGATAAAAATCGAGCACGAACGGTTCTGCATACGATTCATAATAATAAACATAGAGAAGCCGCAAAACACTCAAAACGTATGCGCAGTATATGCGCACAATGTTAAAAGTAAGTTTAACATAAAGTACCAATGCGTAATTTGTGGATTTACGTTATTGAACACTTCGTGTACTGATTTTGACTTTTTTTCTTCGTGTGATATACATATAAGTACTTAATACATAAGCATTTGGATCGTTTACAATCTACCTAGCTATATAAGAACTTACTCCAACATATCAAAAAACATTTCAAATTCAAGGACATATCGAAAAAACAACACGAGTGTCGCTTGTTTACGTTGGCTATGCAATGCGCAGCGGATCGTCGATCCTGTACGTCTGCAGTTTTTTAACCGAATTTTTAAACTCTCAATTCTTATACTGCAAAAGCCAATAAATTGGATTACTTTTTACTTTTACCAAACTGTTTTTATCCGAAGCAATAAGTTAGAAATGCGCTTCAAAGTTACAAAAGATTTCCTAATAAAGAAAGCAATTATATAGCAAAAAGATATTTTACCGCCGTTCGATCGTTGTGTGACCTAACCTCAACGGGTGTTCGCAAGGGAAAAAGGAGCCAAGGACAAAGCTGAATTAAAAATTTCGGCTATTTTATTATCGTAGAGAAAAAAAGAGTGCCAAATGAGCGGGTGTCCAGATGCTAAGCGTCGCAGACTGTCGCCACGAAGCTGCCGATCAAAGATGAAATTACCAATGACGAACAACAATGTCAGTGAGCAACAGAAATCTCAGCTGATCAAACCAAATTTCGAGAGTTTACCAGACGAGGTACTCGAGATGGTGCTGAAATTTCTGCCCTATCGCGACATCGCCGAACACGTGCGACTTGTTTCCAAGTAAGTAATCCTTCATGATTCGAACATTCGGGCGATAATGTGAATCGTACGTTGAAGGTTGATACCTAGGTAGGTTTAGGTATTTAAACTTACTAGAGAAATCAGGTGATATAGCCACGTATTGTACTTGAGTACCTATAATATAAATTATAATTTAAATAATACTTTTATCAATAATTTTTATTCTACAACTAAAACAAATCTTAATAGCTTAGCTGGGGTATGAAATTATTTAAATATTATGATGTCTATTATGAGTAAAATATCTATATTATGTGAGGTTAAAAATATTTTCGTGGCAATTGCACTGATTATTTAATGAATTAATCTCAAATAAGATAAGGAAACCAAATCCTAAAATAATTTGACTTTTTTCTAAGAACTATTCTAATTAATGCTTATATGATTCTAAATTAGTAAAAAATTAACCAGCAAGTAAATATAGGATGATATAGCCGAAAAGATCCCTACCTTCGCAATTCTAGCATTTAACGAAATATAAACAAAGGTAGAGATCAATTTTTTTAAAAAACTCTGTTACCATCTCGGTAATGATGTACTCGGTAATCATTACGTGGTTTAAGTTTCTTGAAATTTCATCCACAATTCGCAGAGATTTTTTTCCTCGATTTTTATCTCCGAAACTTTCGATGACAAAAATCTCTGCGTATTGTGGATGGAATTTCATGAAACTTGAACCACGTAATGTTTACATCATTGCACAGTTGACGACAGATAGCTTTTTACCAAAAATTCATCTCTGTCTTTATATATTTCGTTAAATGCGGAAACTGGTAAGGTAGGGATGCCAGCTGATCAAACCAAATTTCGCGACTCTACCGGATGGACCGGAGGTCCTTTCTATCTTTTGGACCATAGCACATCATCCCCTTAACATTATGATTCATAGAATATATATCCGTGTTTACAAAATCAGCAAATAAAATTACACTATGCACACTTCGTATTTATTTTCGAATAACGATAAAAAGCTGTTGCGGTATAATAAAGAAAATCTGCTGTCTTCCGAAAAATTAAAACTTTCTCGCGATGAAAATCCTCTACCGATACTATACATACAAGCTACTTCGAATCCCCTCTGTTACAATAAACATCGCACCGATACGCTACAGAAAATTCTCCTCGGAAGCTACGACGATCCTGAACAGCGCCTTCCTGTCCGCCGGCAAACGAATGACCGCGACGATGAAGCATCTAGAGACCGCAGCCAATTGCTCGAAGGACGAGCTGGATCTGATGATGCGCGGCAGGGCATTGAACTACCTCGAGTACGTGAAGGCACAGTACGACCTGCTGCGGGCCGTAGTCTGGCGCTACACCCACCCCACCAGGCGGCAAAAGTTCTCGAAGCTCTGCTTCTACGCCGGCACCGTCCTCGACGACCTCGACAAGATCATGAGGATAGCCAGAATCTGTCCGTCCGCCTTACTGGGAAGGGCTGGACCTGCCCAGAGTATCCTCACCTTCAGTGCCATGTGCAAGAAATTCATGAACCACTTTGAGACGACCACGGAACGCAAGGTCAACAAGTACGAGACACTTCCCCTTAACTTTTTGCTCATTCTATTACTTGATAAAATTAACTTGTCCAAGTAGATTTGAGTTTAAAAAAAAAGAAAAACATGTCAACTTGAATGACCATGTCAGGAACACGCTGGTGTCGGGCTGCAAAATCGTGGATCTGCTGGACTGTTTGCTTTACGGTCGCGAGCTGCTGAACCTCCGGATATCGACTGGGCGCTCGGGTCACGGGGTCTCGGTCAACATGAAGCTGCGCTACGTGATGGAGCGCTCGTGGTTCTTGTGTCTGGCCGTGCCGAACGCGGAGAACTCCGAGAACTCATGGCGAGACCAGCAGCGATTCATGTATCTCAGACTGAGGCGTATGGTGAACGCCGTGAACGAGCACCACCTCGAGAAGTCGCGCTACGAGCGCGAGCTCTTCATGCAGCAGTCGAATCTGTTGCCCTCGCCCAAGCCACCGCCCTGCTCTACCTACTCCGGTGAATTTACATTTTCTTTTGCAATTCTGGATACTCGAAGTTCAATATTTCTATAGCTGGAGATCCAGCTCAATTTTTACCAACTGATATAATTCAGCTGAAATTCTGAATTAATAAAATTCAACGATAAAACAGCGGTAACGGCCAATAAATTGCTCTGCCAGAATCGGCAAAATAATGCCAACATTTTTCTAAATATTCAAATTAAGGATAATTATCTCGTCGATTTTGAATACGTTGCCATTTCTACCATACCATATCTTTTTGAAAATAGGTTACGGAGAGTATGGCGGTCTGTTTTTCTATTACGGCAACATGAACGAGTACGCCTTCGACAGCAAAGTCATCGACACATGGAGACGGAATTCAACACGCGACAGATTGCGCAACAAAGTACCCTGTAAAAAGCCCTGCTACGACGTCGTCCTCAACGTTGAGTTGCGATGTTCTCCAGAATTCGCACCGCTGTCTGTCAGGTATTTCTTATTTTTAATTAGCCATGAATATTACTTTATGTATTGCTTAAATATCAGAACCATTGTTTTCTCATTAATGGTATATTATTATTAATGCTACATATCAATTCGAGTATAAAAACAAATGTAATTAGTAAACTACACTTTTGAACCGCTTGGAAAGTAATGAAAGAATACGAGTTATAAATAATATATTGATAGATTTTCATTTACATTTTTTTTTTGTTTTTTGTTTTCAATAACAGATCAATGTTCAACTTTGACGATATCGAAAACACAGCATTATCGAATAACTGTCGGCAGGATATGTATCTGAAGCTCGAAATACACTGTCCGAATTCCCTGACCAACAAATTACCCGGCTACTTCGTTTGGAAGCTCAAAGCTCCTCGGCACTGAAGAACCAACTAATGCCAAACTTTATTTGCACTTATCTTGTTATTTACTTTTTTTTTTTACTAAGTTTGTATGTCGATTTTTTGTGAATCTATCAAGCGCAATATTTGGTAGACTGTTTTACGGTACAGCTATTATCATTTATATTTATTTATATTTTTTTTTATAACATTGTTTGTATATTGAAAAATAGAAAAAAAATTTCTTAATGTTTGAATAAACGTTTATTTAACGAATAATGAGAAAAATTTAACTGAGAAAAATTTGTTTTCTTTTTTACACCAACGATATCCAGATTTTATATTTTGTGTAAATAATATATTCTTATTTTTAAAGACAACTAGACGCAAATTCGCATATTTCTACATGTTATTAAAATGAAGAACAAACATCTAAAAGTAGGTCAACGTATAAACACACCTTTTATTCTTATTTTAATATATCATTCTACAGTACTCGCTTTCATTTAATTCATTTTAACTGCTCTTAAAAACTTTATTTCTGTATCGGAAAAGCATATATACATGTATTTCGTATGAAAAAGCCTCGATTTCTCCTCTAATTCTGAGCAATTAAGCTGGGCTGCTCATCGAGCTCTTCGGTGATGATTTTCGGTATCCACATTGTATTGTTTAATTTCTTTGCGCGGTCTTCCAATATTCCAAAAGCAAAATGATTGAGCATGGTGCCTCTGGGCAAGGCGACACCTTGAAAACGATACATGCGGTCCGTCTCTTCAGACTCGAACTTGTGCACCGAGGCAATGGTCGTTTTGCCAATGATATTCGTGTTGCCGACCATTGGACCTCTACTTATGTCGATATGCTCGCCGATCCTGTACAACGTTAATTTACCGTCATTCGACATCTTGGCCATATCTGGTATCTGCTTGCTCTTGTACGGATTGTCCTGGAACATATCCAAAGCTACTTCCTCACTCACTTCCAACCTCTCGATCGGGTGCGATTCGTTGATGATTTTGACGAACTGTGCAGACATAGCTCGGAGTTCCGATTTCGTTGGTTGCCAATTTGGTAAGTCGAGTACCACGTCGTACACGAAGCTCCCAGATTTTATGTTGGGTCTTGGAAAACTGGAAGTTTTTAAGCATTTCAGTGATTGGTTTGAAAACTGGCAAAAGTAGACATTTGTTCAAGATATTTTTAAATTTCAAAAAAAAAACTTAAATGAAAGTTTTGCAAAAAATACATTTTACAGTATAAAAATTTTAATTTAAGCCAGATGCACATTTATTATTATTATTTTCATAGTTGTAATCTACAATTAACTGTTAAAACTTTTAAGTTTGTATCATTGAATTCAAACAAAAAAAAATTATTTAATGCTTAACTTTTATTTAATTTGAATTTAATTATTTTTTTTTAGCATTTCCTTATACACTTACGAATGGTAATTATTTAAATGATTTTTAAGCAAACATCACAATAAATAAAGGAATAAAAAAGTATTTTTGTTGCATTCCAATTATGCAAACTTCAAATCCATGAACTGATAAATATATTAACTTTTTTATTTTAATAGTATCTTAAGCAGTGCTTAGATTTAATCATAATCACAATTTTATTGATTGTTATTTAACTTATTCCTTATTTAGATAAATAAAAATAATACTACTGGTGACTTAGCTTGATTACTTTTACTGTTTTTTGTTTTAAATAAAGATTATAATCAAACAAATGCATAAATTTAAAAAATACAGTTCAATATTAATCGATGAAGAAAAAAGTTTCCTACCTATGAAGATACATCCGAATATCATCTTTAAAAGATGATTCGACCATGGCACCCATTACAAATGAACAAGTACGCCAGAAGGCAGGATTAAGAAAAGAACATTGTCTTGCCATCTGCATCGTCAGAACTTTTATTTCACAGTCATTATCCAAAGGTCTATGCATATCCCAAGGGGAACCATCCACCAACGCTAATGCTCCAGTTTCTCTGATAGTTTCTGATATGTGTCTAGTACAATCATGTGGTGTCGACAGATTCTTCTTCATGCACATTTCTATTACTTTATCCTCGGCTGCTGGGGGAAAGTATTTTACTACAATCTGTTGAATTCGTCCAATTTCACTTTTAATTCTTCCCACTTCATTGTCAAATATGATATTTCTTCGTTTCCTCCATTCTGCTTTAATCGATGTACTGGAATACCTTACTTGAAGTTGAGCATGGACACCCAATCCAGCACGACATACACTTTTGAATCTGTAACAAAATGTAATATGAATTTAATAATAAAACAGTAGTCATTATTAACCAATCGTATTTTTCAATACAAAATTAACTATTTACCCTTGGATCATTATGAAAATTTGAGGTTATATTTACAATTTCATGAAAAACGCTGTATTAAATAAAAACTAAATAGATTAACCATTATTTTTCTAATAATATGTACACCTCGGTATAGCTTGCACCATCTCGCATACAACCTTCAATATATAAAAAAGAAAATTCAAAACCGTCTTAAAAAACACTACGCAAGAACTTGCCTGCAACTTGCAGAATCTATTTGTATCGAATCGAACGTAACTTATACAAGAAAACATCAATGTGTATGTGCCGGTGCGCCGTGCGCTCATATCTTCGCTAGTAATGTAGTTCCCTGCAATATTGATCGAACACAAGAGCGGCAAAATTATAAGTGTTTATTATGTTTATGTGAATAAAATTTTACCATTGCATTGCTAATACAAGAAATTGTTTGAAATTGTTGTTAATACCCTTAATTGTTAAATGCAATTACTTAGAACAAAGAAAAAGTATTTGTTAAAGTAGATGAGTATGAAAATTTTTATAATGAGTATTTCATTTTTACTATACTTTATATTATAGTATACTACTAAAATACGTAAGCAAATATGTATGTTGCAAAAAGTGTTAGCGACATTTTTCCTCCCAACCATTACGACGCTAAAATGCAACGGTCAGTACATATCCCAGTTGTAAATAACCAGCTGGAATTCCAGCT
>UELU01100806.1:0-31698 GCA_900490025.1 Megastigmus dorsalis | reverse complement strand
TTCCAGCTGGTTATTTACAACTGGGATATGTACTGACCGTTGCATTTTGTATGTAACTAAATTATAAAGAAGCAAATAAAAAAATTAGTTTTCAATTTATTTTTATTACAGTAAAATTTTCGAATTAGTTTTACATTTAATAAGTGCAATATTACATTATTAATAGTAATTAAATTACCAACCTATTAAACACTGCGATTTTATACTCTTTATTATTATTTAGTATTTTTGAACTTGTGAAAGGATAATCTTGACAAACATTGGCGAAACAGACGCTAAGAAACTAACTTCATTTTATGTTCTTTTCAAATTAACATAAATTATTATTAATGATGAGCAGTAACTGATTACAGGAATAGAAAATATGTTTATATTTGAAGGTGGTAAAACGATGCAATCAAACAAATAAAACAAACTTTGAACTAAATAAACGTCCGAAACGTCATTAAATTTAAAAATGTGTTTTATTTCTTCGTTTGGATCGTTTTACCACTTTCAAATATATACCATCGTCTACGAACGTTTTCCTAATTATTGAGAAAACATATTTATCGTGCATGTCAAACTTTCAAAATCGGGATGATTTTATTTATAACATACATATATAATGGCAAATCGAAATCTATTCATTCCATCATAAAAACATTTATTTTTTAAATAATTAGAATTTTGTTTTAAATCTTATTACTTTTTCTCTTATAAAAAGCATGTATAACATGAGAAAAAACTAACATCCTAAGAAACTATGTATACTACAAAAAAATTCTATAAGCAGGATTTAATTGTAGAAATTTTCCGCACAGAATGAATATTGATAAAAACCTAAAAAATACGTGACTGGCAGTTCTCACAGGAAAAAGTCCTTCGGGGAATCCTTTGATAGGAACAAATACATACCCCAATGCAGGAATTTGTGTAGGATTTTTTATCGGATATTTTCGTAGATGTATTATGAATGAGTTGCTCGACTTTTTCCATGAGATTTTGCAGTTGTACTGAAATTTGAAGGAATTTCGCTCTAGTATAGGAAATTATAAAAATGTTTAAAAAAAAAAAAACAAAAAGGTGGTTTCTTTCAATATTTTTTTCAAAATTTCAAAGGTCTTTTTCTAAATTATTCGACGACAAAAATTAATGTGAATTTTTGGATGGAATTTTATGTAACTAGTATTATATAATGTTTACATTAATACGGAGGTGTCGACAGTTTTTTCCAAAAATTGGTAGGCAATCTTTTCGACCCTAGCATACATATAGCATAAAAATAAGTTCATTTCATACTTACTATTTTATTTTATATTTTTTTTTCAGAAGCATTTTAAACCTTTCATTACGTATAAAACAAATATTATTGAAATGATAATTATTTACCGTAAATGAGAACCGTTAACTATATAATTGCATAATTTACATAAAAACCCTTTTCTTTCATTTTATAAAATTAATAAATGTGTTACCCTCAAAAGCTTTAGTTTATTGAACTTTTATTTGGCTGAAACATAAGCAGGTAATAATTTTGAAATCAAATAAAGAAGCAACAAAATTTATAATCGTATGATATGTGCAGGTTTTGCATGCACATTAATTATATATATAATAATAAAGAATAGCAGAGCTCCGGTTGAATTACTTATATAATTAAAGCTGCATTCTTTAACTTTGTTTTGGTAATTAAATTATATACCTATAGGTATAAATAAAATAATACTTTTATAAGCTAAAAACAAATTTAAAATTTTAGATTCTACAATCATGGAATTATCGTTTGGTAAATTAATTTCCTATTTAGTAAAGGTTAAATTGATCACTCCAATCTATATATTAAATCTACTATATGGAATAAATAATAATTTTTACCTGGTTTATTTGGTCAAATTTGATAATTTAAATTGTACAAGACTAACATTTTGCGTCAAATAATATAATATACGATTCGAATTGATCGATTTAGCCTTTTCAAAATCAATAAATCTTTTTAGAAAAGTAACAAAAGATAATATTTTCTGAAGGTAAAGAAATAGTTAATGTTTTAGTTAATATTAACATGCAGTGAACTTTTTATAACTTTTTATATACTTAATTATTAATATAATTGTTCTTCTTTTGGTATCTTTGCGATAGAACATTGGATACGAGATATATAGTATTCGAATAGTCAATAAAGTCTTATGTATACTCGTTGATGAATTCTCAACATTACATAAGAACATTACGGGCAGTACGACATATAATTATTATAAAAAAAAGCTTAATTCACCAGTAGAGCCGATAGTAGCACGTAAATAAAAATTACAAATGAAATAATATGGTTTATATGCGATACTTTATACAGTAATTTGACGCGTAATTCCTTTAATTACAGGCCATTAGTGCAGGGGCGCACAACGAACTTGATTCTCCTCGCGGGTATAGCGCGGGGTAATAGCGAAGACGCGCGCGCATTTATTCATATTTAGAACAGGCGCGGTGAGGTGGGGAAGGGGAGGGAGGAGAAAGAAAAAAGATGAAAGAAAAAACCACCGCGGCATCCAATCATTAAGTCTAACCTCTTTCATGTGTAGCGGCGCGCGGCTGCTGCTGCCGCTGTTGCTGCCTCTGCTGCACCGCCCCTTGATGGTAACGCTTTTAGGAAAAGGCGCCGATGGCAAAAAGATTAGGAATCGTGCGTATCGCCACTCGTTATACGAGGAATGATATAGGGGCGAAAATTGTGAAAGAAAAGGAAAAGCGCGTGTGCAACGTGGAGGATGAGCTGGTGCAGCCGCGCGCATCTCTGCTTATATATACGCTGTCAAAAACGTTCCCTTAGGACCTATACCCGCGGCAGCTGAACTTTTATTTCTATACACGTGGGCGCGCGTGTTTTTCCAGCGGTTGGAGCCGGATATATTATACTTTTTCTCTCTCGCTTTGGCTCGAGCTCCCGCGCGGTAGGTCCTAAGGGAAAATTTCACGCGCCGACGACGTTTTATATATCCTCGATCGCATCGCTTCCCCACTCCCCTGGCGACGATTTCGTGTTGTTTTTTTTCTTCTTTTCGTTTACCTTTTTGCCGCTTCTTGTTGGACCTGCTTTAATATATGGCATTTTCTGAGTGATTTTTGTCAACTCGGTGAACGAGTCTATTGAATTTTCTGCCACCTCATTTTATTATATTCGTTTTCCTAGCATATATACGAATGTCGTTTGAAATTACTTTTTTTTCCCACATTTGAATTTTAGAAATTGGGGTGTTGACGATGTGTCTCCTTTTCTAAAATTCTGTATATTATAAAATGTTTAGATGTACTTTAATTCCCAAGTGAGCTTTACAAAAGGAAGCACGCCTTAAAGTTTGGAAAACAAACTGTTTCGAAGAAGTTCTGATAGGTATTATAATCTCTCGATTTCTCACGCTATCTGTTCCTTTTAGAATTCCTCTTATTTTTCAACTTTCAACATTAAAATTTATTGATTGATTAATTGATTGGTTTTTAAACCATGAAAACGTAATAAGCTTTATGTAAACTTCAAGGAAAAAAATTTCAAGTGCAGTGTTAGTTCAAAATCTTATCTTACAAAAACCGTTATGATGTTCGAGTATACCATATTCATTTTAAAACTGGAAGGCTCTATGAAAAGTGTATCCGGACATGCAATTTTTAAATAAATAAAAATAATTTTAATTAAAGCGAATGCTGGTTATGCAAGCAATTTGAACTATTAGTGCGGAACACGAAAAAATGGTAGATTATTTCACTTTTCTAAGGCACGCACATAACCTTATTTTTTACAGTCTAATTGATAACTTTTTTAAAAGATTCACTGTCCGGATGTACTTTCCAATTTTCGCTTTGTCCGAGTACTACTTACCTTGCTTTATCAGTTTGAAGAAACGTATTTTTGTACCACTACCATTATTATAAGATTTTCTAGGTTCGTAGTAAGAGTATCAAAAATTTAAACTTCGTTCCCTTGGCTAGAAAAAATCGTACAGAGAATTGCAATTTTTTCAAGCGTTTAAAATTGAGAAGAAAAAATGGACGATTAGTCTATAATATATTATTAATATCGGAAATTCTCAATTCTATTAGTTTGAATTTTTATTTTTTCAGCATAGTTACCAATGATTACAGTTTCATACTTTTTTCGTTCAATTTTTAATATTTTAACATTTTTCTAGTTGAGCCTAATTCTTTGTAGTTCACCGAATTGGACTCAACTTGCAAAATGTCAAACTATACTCCTCCAGCACCCCCTTAATCGGTAAAAAGAGAGTTGGTAGCTACAATCTAAGATCGCTTCTTCATCACAGTGACCTTCTACTTTAGTGTCTGTAGCGGTAAAGTACAAAAGATTGCACGCATCTTAATTATTATATAAGAACAGGTTGCATGGATGATTTTTGCGTACTATCGCGGATTCTTCAAGGGTGTGAAGCAGCCAACGACGCAGAGTTTCCTTTTTTTTTGCAGTTGAACTTCAAAAGCACGGCAGCTGCTTTAAGCCACTCCAGATCCTGTCCTCCCTTTGTTAGACGCATGCTCGAAAATTCTCTCTTTTTCTGAAGACACGACTTCAAAACTCTTCTTTTCTGTCAAAGGTCTCTTCCTTTGTCGCCGCGACTACTTTGAGGAATACGAAGTTCGTTGCATTCTGTTTGCCCTGTAAGTACGTGAGATAGTAAAAAAGGACCTTGTTAATTGTCAATTAAGAAAGAATGTATATCAAAAGTACGTATGAATATTTTTATATTTATATATAGAAAATAGGTTAATTTAAATTCTAATTCTTTTAACAACCAATAAAAATGTCCCAAGATTATGATAAAGATCGAAGAATAGTTTCAAATCATCCAATTTATACCCGAAGTAAGTTTCAAGCACTGCGACAATCATAATTTCTAAAATGAAGTCATGAGAAAAAAATGAATGATAGGTTGTAAGATATAAAAATTCACGTCGCGAAGTGCATCATGGAACAGTTAGCAGCGATATAATGAATAAACTTGAATTATCCGAATGAGACGAGGAGGGAAGGTGCGCTGTATATATAATAATAGTCGCCGGAGGTGCGAAATTCGAATTAAAGCACACTGTGGTAGAGGAAGCGCGACGCCTCGAGTGCCATTCAGCCAGAAGGTGTGACAAAACGCGAAGCATGTCTATCAACCACTTTCTCTGTCTCTCTTTCTCTCTCTCTCTCTCTCTCTCTCTCTTTGAATCTAGCGCTTTTCCACCATCGAAAGTGAGAACAAAGGGGGGGGGGGGGGGGGTGAGGGAGTGTATAACTCCGCGCTTTACCGGTAAAGAGACGAGAGTAAGAGAGAGGGACGAAGTCAAAGACATTGTGTCGGGGCGCGACCGAAGCTAAAGAAACTGCTCACATACACACACACACACACACACATGCATGCATGTACATATACGTATACGCAAACAAAACTGCGAGGGGTCTCTCTTTGAGATCGTTTCGTTACACCGACCTGTTCACACTGATTCAAAAAGAGGGCCAGAAAAAGTGGTAGGGGGCACCGAGGATTGCCCGAAGGATGATCCGACGTCGCGTGTACAGTACACTGCACGCTTCGCGTTTTCAGATTGCCGAGTCTGCCTCTGTGTGTGTATGAGAGGGAGAGTATGTGTATGCCTGTGTGCACGTGCGACAGTAGCTCCGAGAGAGAAGGAGAGATCAAAGAGCCGCGCGAGCTCGCGGCGAGGATCAAAGGAGATTCGCGTTCGCGAAGCCAAGGTGAGCTACATAAGCGAGTGGCGATGCTCTCGAGGTATATAAGCGCGAGGAGGATGGGCCGAGACGCGGGGAGACGATTTCTCTTCCCCTCCCGTTTTTTTTTTTTTTTTTCGGAATTGTGAGCGGCAGTGGTCTTTCTACTTTTGCGAGCAGTTTTGAAACGCTCATAGCTTTTAAAGAAAATTGTATACAATTAAAGTAAGCATGATAAATACTGACTTTCTGCAATACGTATACAATCACAATCCTCGCGCAATTTTAACATTTTTTTTTTAATTAACGAAGTTATTAAGCTTTCAAAGTGCAAAATTTATTTAATTACATCAACACAATATAGTATACTAAATGTTTTAGCAATACTGCTTCGATACTGCTAATCAAAGGCTTGAAAGGGAAAAGTAACTGAATATAAGATTATCAGTCAAATAAATTCACAAAGTAAAATATTCTAATATAACGTAATTTATATAAAAGAAAAAATTATGCAATGTAATTTATTTATAATTTTATCAAGATCAATAATTATGATGTTAGCTACTGAGTAAGTATCATTTTATTATTCGATTAAGGAGTTTCTATCGATATCAGATCTAAAATTAAAATCGTAACAAAAATTTACAGGTCCGTGGATAAGATCCTAATTAAGTTACAGTTAAATTTTTGTGAAGCTGCATGACCTCACAAGTATGAAAAAATATTTTTATTTTTTCAATTTTAACATTGACTCTTAGGTGAGTTGTTTTATTATTGTGATATTAAATTAACTAAAATTGAGATTTTTTTAAAATAATTTGCAGCCAAAAAAAATTATTAAGGCTACTTGAACAATAATCATTCTTGGTTTTGTTAAAGTTAAAAGATATTTTTCTTAAAAAATGTAACACTGCAGTAACGATGCCATCTAGCTATAAAGGATATAATTAAAATCTACAGCGTTAATAGTTGCTCTAAGCTGCGATATAATTATACGCAATTTTTATTCAGTGTAAGAGTTACATGCAGATGAGAGGAAACTCAAGAGTGCGAAAGGATGAAGAGCTGAAGATAAAAAAGCTAGGGTAGTCGAGGGATGCAGATTTATTCCTTGTCTCTCTCGGTCTAATCAGCTGTCCTTCTCGCCCCTACAATCTGATCCTAAACATCTGATGCTAAACAAGTGAATACTAAAGCTCGGTACTGTATGAGCTCGTGAACGCCTCGAGCTACATGCGCTGGAGATGAAAGATGTGTAGGTGCAAAGGATGAATTGTGATATTCAGATGGAGGGAGAAAAAAGAAGCTTATCTTTGTCTAGTGTGGCTTTCGGTCATGCGGTTCAGTTCGAAGGCTTGGGGCTATTTAATCCATTTTACAATGGTCAAATGATAGGCTGGCTGCACTTGAGATTGTGGGAGTTGTTCCTGAGTCTTGGGCCCGAGGATTAAAAAATCGAGTAAAAGTAATGCTCAAAATTATTATTTTTTAACTACTAAATCACAAGTTGACTACAAAGAGATTAAATCCGTTTAATTACTTCAAATCAGTCCCTTGTTTCGTGTGGTATACGATTCAGATTAATTCTTAATTACTTTAACACATATATTAAGTAATCTTTTTATAATCGTAGGGATCAGATTAAATGCAGTTTATGCACTTCGTAATCTTTCATAAATATTGATGATTGTGTAATAGTCAGCATACTTTATTAAAATTTTCAATACAGTATGGGTAAAATACGATTTTATGCATTCTGCAAAATTAAAAAATCGCTTTTTCGCTTTCTGTATAGAAAAAAATTGTTCAATGCATGTGCGAAAGATGATTCTAAACTCGTGTGACTGTCACACTCGCTTAACTCGGACGATGACTCGTGCTAGAATCAACACTTTCGCACTTATAGCGAAATATACTGTACCCGAATTAAAAAATATAAACATATAGCGCACCGCAATTTGAAACCCCATAGTAACCTTTGTAACTTGAGTCAAGAAATTTTTTTAGAATTATATTTTCATTAATTGTTGCAAATGTACTTTAAATGTACATTTTAAAGTTGGTAAATTTCGATGGTTGTTTAATAGTCAGCATAGTTTATTATAATTATACAAATTAATTAATATAAATACAAAAAGCATAATACCGGCATTGATCCTGCGAACCAAGATAATAAATTAAATTAAACGATTGTCGATACCATAAATTACCTATAAATCCTTAGATTCCAATACAGTAGCTGATGGTTGATTCCTCGAAAGCAGTCGCAGCATCTAAAACCAGATTTAGCTCGCTTAAAACTTACCTTCATGCTAATTCCCCGAGAACGTAAGCACTCCAGCTGTAAGGCCTGTAGGAGTAAAAATTTCGAGGATCTTCCTCTCTCGATAGAAAAAAATATCCTTAGTGAGCAGCGAATAATCCGCGGGGCTCTGAACCTCGCCAGCCGTGTCTTTCCGTAGAATATACGGAGAATATCTAACCGCTCGGCGCTCCTGGAATGAAGAAAAGAGAAAGACATAGCGAAGGAGAATGTGTATGTCGGCGCGGCGCGGCGGCGCGGCGGCTTGTAGGGTCGGCGTCGATTGGCCGCGCGCTCTCGGGCGCCTAACCTTTTAGCGCTCGCCGCTGCCGCCGCCACACGGCGACAACGGCCGCACTCGCATACCCGCAAACACCCACCAAACACACACATGCACATACGCGGTATAGCAGTGCGCTTGCAGTTTGCACACCGAACACGAGGGCAAGAGAGTACGAGAGAGGGAAAGACAGAGAAGGAAGAGCGCGAGCTGTTCGCTGCGAGAGTTCGGCGCTCCGGCCACCGGAGGTCGCTTGCCTGCGCCTCCTCTCGCGACTCGCTCTTTCTCTCTCTGTCCTGCTCACCGTGCCCTCTCTCTCCCTCTCCCTCTCTCGCATTATGCGAGAGAGCGACCGTCTCTAGATCCGCGACGAGCGAAAAAACGCAGTCCGTGGTACCCGCGCAACCGAGGAGAGAGCGCTCGCTCGCGCCTCCGTCTCTCGCTGAGCTGCCGCTCTTCTCCTCTCTCCTCCTCTCACTCGTTCGAAGCGAGACAAACGTACACACAGAGACTGAGGTTAGAGAGCGAGCGAGAGAGAGTGCGTGAGGCTCGCGACTATATGTGTGCGTACTTGTGTGTTGTTATTGCTCGCGGAGGTTAAAATTCGTCGGGAAGATAATAAGAAGCAGCAGCAGCGATGGGCACGAGCGCGCGAGAAATCGCTCGGCTTGGGAGCCCCGTTCGCGCGAGATATGCAGCAGCAGCCAGCTACTCTCTGAAGCATCGCAACTAGCTCCGTCCCCCTCATCCTCCTCCGCGTCTCGCGCGTTCTGCTGCTCTCCCCGTGTCGCGCCCTCTCAGAGAGTGAGCGGGCAAGAGAGAGACAGAGAGAGAGAGAGAGTGAGAGAGAAAGACCATTGATGGCGAGCGTCGACTTGGTCGTGGCTGTTCTATGCTGGTGCCTTATTACCCAGTCTCCTCGAGGCTTAATTCTCTTCTCTCTGACGACGAAGAGGATCCGTTGACACATCGCGACAGTCTGACGTTCTCGCACACAACTTGTAGAGCCGAAAGAGCCCACGGGAGGAAGAGAAAAACGCACGACGATCAAGAGAAAGCGTTTCTTTGTGCTTCCGTGTGTGTGTGTATATATCTGCTGTGTGTAGATAGATATATATATATCCGTGTGTGCTAGTAATATTTCGGCGACGGCATCAGTGGCGACAGCGGCACGTGGAGAGGCACGAAGCATCCACGGCACAGCAGCAGCCGTCGCTTCGCGGAAGGAAAACAAAACGCCGCTCGCGAGAATAATAATTTCCCCCCAGGCAGCGCCAGTTTCGGGGAAAGACGCGCGCGCCTGAGAGCCTATGTGCATCTGTGTGTCTCTCAACTTATGCATACGGTCCGCCGATAGTCAGCAGTTTTTCGTACGACGGCAGTGTTCATTCCTTGCCTAAGAAGCGCCTTTTCTCCCATTTTATTCTGCACCTTTCGCGCTCTCGTTCGGAGTTCTCTCTCCTCTTTCTTTCACCAGCGGTTTCGACAACAAATGCGGACCTCGCCGAGCTGTCTCGAGAACATTAAGCGGAATAATAGCGCCGGCTAATAAGGACATGGACGTAGAGGCAATATCGCTGCGGCATAAGAAGCAGCAGCAACGTTGTGATAGTCCGCGGCACCGTACGCGTCCTGATTCTGTGCCTCCCTGGGCGACGATGCCACCGCCTGCATAAGTGGATTAAGCTAATAGCTGGATTGCAATATCAGGGGAATTCAAATTGGGAATAGGAGGGAAGTGAAGAATAGAGGCAATTGGAAAACGCTCGTCGTTGGAATCCGTGGAAAACGACTTTGTGTGACTTCGAGAAAGCATCAGCAGAGGTGAGTTTTGTCGAAGCTTAAAAAGCTCTTTGACACCTATGCAGTGTGAGTGTGTGTGGCTGAGTGTGCGGTGCTCTGGCATGCGCTTGGTGTGACTGTGTTTGTAAGGAGAGGTATCGAGCGCTGTGGGGCTGCTCGCGGCGATGTTTGTAACCTTGCTGGAGAGGAAAAGTTCGGGGGAGGATGAGCTCTTTCTTGCTCGTCTTCAATCTATGAGCGTCCTTACTATTAACCCGAGGACCGAGACGCTAGTGGGGTGTATTAATGAACTGATGTTGAAGGTATTTTTGGTGTGGGGCAAACCAAATTAGTGAATATTACTGTGCTTAGGTAGGGGTGGGTGATATTTAACAATTTCTAGATTTTTCTGGCATTTTCTCAAGTTTTCAGTGAGCTGAGGATCTGGTGATAATTTTACTGGACTATATTATTGACTGATTGGTTGGTAAATAAAAATTAGCTTCGCTCAATATAGAGTCAAGCTATTAGCTAATTACCGACTAGTTGAAAAATAAGCTTAGCACAAATGAATAAATCGATTACTTACCGTGTATGTCATTACATGCGAAATAATTAAAGCCTCAGAGTTATTTTTAAGTAATGGCCAACAGAACGAGAAGATCCTTCTTACAATTTGTCCAATTCTAGAAAAATTGGAAATATTGTCATTAATAGAAAGTGAAATTAAAACAATGAATGGTATTATATATACCCGATGACGAGAACAAAGTTTTCCGTAACTTCATCATATAATTATACTTGCCGACTTCTTAGGCTGATTAATCTACATTAACAAATTTACGAAAGTAAAACAACCAACCGAATATTTAACCTTGTTGTTAGATTATGAAATTTAACGAAGCATGATTAATTGTTAAATATGAAATAATGAAAGATCAATGAAACGGGCTTGCAAAATGAATGGATTAAGCCAAGCGTAAACTCCACTGATCAATGAAGTTTATCTTGCGAATGCATCTACATATAGTCGTTACTAATGACAAGCTCTTGAACTTGAACCGAATACTGCAATATACATACGAACACAAACAAAAGCTAAAAACAAATCGCCCAGGCGCGTGCACCAACATACACGAGCGTGAATCATTCTTTTTAACATGTCTTAGACACTAAGTCTAGTAAACCTTAGCAACCCCAGTAGAGTAGCTTCAAAAAAATTAATGAAGCACAGAGAGCTACTGAGATTAAAAGAGATAGAGAGAATAAAGAGAACCATGGAATATATAGATTAGCAAACTTCTTACAGATTGCATGGAGTCGAAAATATGATAAGCTTTCCCTTTATTTTTTTTTCACTTCTGACGTGTATCTTTTTGTTAATCCGCGCTTCCTTTTTGAGCTTTCTGAGAAGGATGCGAAATGACCACGGTTAAGAATATTCAAATTATTCTTTGATGGCTTGGCTCAAAAGTGAAATGAAACACCACTCACTTCAAGTGTATTATCATTTCATGCACTAAAAATAATAATTTTTTATCCTTAATTATCGAACTATAAGCAGCACAAGCTGAAAGGATTGTTTTACTGACGATTTTATAGATAATAATCTGAAATCAAAAGAGTTTAAAATTCTTACATGTTAGATACTTAAGCATATTAATCTAATTAAGCAATTTCCGAAAAATGAATTTTCTTGATAATACTTTTCATTTAAGAAGTTTGAATATTAGTGAATTCAACATATACAAATAAATCATTAATAAAATTTAATTATACTTGTTAATGTTCACATTATCAAAATCTGTAATTCAAATTTGCTCAGAGTTCGTAATCTAATCCATGGAAATAAACACTTTATTGCATTGATAGCAACAAAATTTATATCTGAAATTTGTTCTACATCATCAAGTAATAACAGTTAATTTTGTATGAAAAATGTTTAATATTAATGTAATAGTTTTACTCATATACGGCAAAAGTTTTTCATACTATTTTTAAAAGAAGGAAATGATCAAATAGATGGAACAATGTACGTGAGCATCATAAAAGTCCAATAAAGAGATCTGTGATAAAAAGTAATTTTATCTTTCTTTCCGATAAAAGAAGTATTTATGGACAAATAATAAAATATTCGCCAAAGTTAATATAATAGATTTAAATAGGAATTTTCAATTGTAATAACAGGATTCTTTTTAAATTATTGACTAATGAAGAATTAATTATATATTATCACTATAAAATTTAATTTATAATCTGGCAAAAAATCATTAGACTCGTAACTATGATATCAATTAGTAGCATCATCTTTTTTTATTCCTTGATGTAAACGAATAACATTCAGACAGTTCTAAGAAGGAACGTTTTTCCGCATAACCCATAACTTTATACGGTCTCGCATTCAACATTATTTCGCAAGCGCTTCATCAGCGACATCTGATCTAGACATAATAACCATCATTCTTCATTACATTCCTTTCGCCTCAAATTCTCTTATATTATTATTTTAAGAAAAACTTATTTCTCTTCCAATCCAAACGTAAATAAACAAAGGTGAATTTTCTTTGAAGAAGAGCGCCACGAAGCGATTGTATCACTGCTTTAATTTATCGAGATCCAGAGAGACGGAAAAAATTCAAAAAGCATCAGACCTCAATGTTTTCCGCTGCCTTCTCCTATAGTCTACGCGTCTTGGGCGTTGTATATGTTTTTTAATCTTTTTTTTCTCTCTCTTTTTCTCTCTCTCCACCCCGTTCCTCTGTAATTCTCTTTCTGTGTCGGCTTGTCGTATCTTTTTCCGTCCTCGTCGCAGTTGAGAGTCTCAGCGCGTCTCCCTCTCTCTCTCTCTCTCTCTGCTTCGTCCGGCTGCGTTTTGTTCCTTCATTCCTTTCCTTTCGGCTCGCTCATCTCTTGGTTCCGTACATTTGCGAGCGTATATATGTATGCGTGTGCGCTTCAAAATCAAACAATCCGCTGTCTTTCGTTCCTTTCCATTCTCCGTTCCTTTAACAGACAATTGCTATAACTCTTTGAAGTATAAAAACAGACGAAGAAACATTTTTTAGCATAAGATCGAATCAAGAACAACTAAAAAATTAAAACCCATTAATTTTTTAGTTGACCAAGACCCATTAAGTAATCCATTAAGTATAATGTAAACAATTCTTGATTCTTGATTGAATGCTTTGATTTCAAAAATATCTTTATGGTACCCCGTGTGAGAAGATCGATTTATCGTACCCGGGAAAATTGACGCGTGTGCTAAATTGAGTTTCTTACTCGTCGTGTCATAAAATACGGTTCGGTACACAGAGAAAAGTATTTAAGAATAATTACCTTTAAATTCCGGTTAATAGTAGGATAACATGCATATACAGACATATTTATGATTAAATTTCAAAATTATTTTATTCAGTTTTAAATTTTACCGTAAAGTTCTTGTAAATTGTAAAACCATATATGTTTACCATGAAATAAGAGAAAAAGTAATCTGAAATATATATATAAATTTTATCGTGAAAACCCCATAATTTTTACTGGGAAGTAAGGGTAAGGCCAAGTCATGTAATGACCTTATAACGCGTTAAGACCCGGTTTTAATTATTACAATATTTATTGTTGTGGATTGTTTCACATGTAACTACTAATTTAGTATTCAAGATTCCCTTTTAATTTATTTAAATAAAAAAATTTAATCGTGAATTTTTTTTACGAAAAGAAGGGGATAGCTTTAAGTCGTCCTTGCCAGAGTCGAGTCTGGCAAAAGTGTGGGACAGACCCACTAAAACTACCTCCTCATGGCGCTCGCCCGCAAGACATTACCTCGCGGGGGAGTTTTATGTCTTAAGCGCTCTCGATGGCGCCTTTCGGCGCTATGCCACCGTAGATTCTCCAGCATTATTGGTTTCTCCTCTCTCTAACTGTACGACGTTCCAGCTCTCCGATGAAGCAAGGAGGCATCTCCAATGCCTTCTGAAAATGGGGGGTTGGGCTCCGCAAGGCCCGAAACTATCATTTCTCTTTCCGGAACCTAGGGTACTGAAACAGTGCGAGCTCGTCTAATCCGCAGGACATGTCGGACACTCCGCCGAAGCAGCCGTGTCCGGCAAGCACCTGGGTAAGATGCTGAAGTCGATGAGTCCGTGTATTCTCGCAAGTCCACTTCTCGACATCCGGGATGACGAGGTGTGCGCGTATGCGTATACGAAGGGGGTAGAAGGCACGCAAGTCTCGAGCTAAAGCAAGTATGAGAAGGAGAGCGAAGGAAGAAGGAAAAATTAAGTGAAACACTTGGAGCGCAGCACCAACAGCAGCAGCAGCACGAAGAGAAGAGATAGAAAAGTATAGGGAGCGAGCGCGTGTTGTACATCAGGCAGTGCGCGGCTCGCTCGGCTGCATAAGCGAACCGGGGATTCGAACACACAGTTGTGTGGTATAGGGTTTGTGTGTGATGGGCGGATAGGAAAGAGGGGGGGGGAGGGAGAGAGAGAGAGAAGAGGGCGTTGCAAAGCCTCGGGTATAGCGCGGCACGGGGCCCTTTGATGTTAGACACGCTCTGCGACTCCTTCACGCCAATAAACTAACGGTTAGGTTAAGGTCTCTTTAAGCCTTAATAGCATTATCCTTGCCTCGTGCTTGCCCCCCACCCTCCCTCTCCTCCATCTCCTCCCTCTCGCCTTCAGGCATCAAACTTACGTCCATTGGGCTAGGAAATGGTGGTGGTTGGTGATGATGATGATGGTCGATAATGATGATGATGATGCGGGCATTGTGGGCGCTGTCGTTGATAATCGCGACGACGTCGGGGGCGTGTTTTTTGCGAAAAAGGGGGCAGCTTTGCTGGCTGTCTGTGAGGTTAGGGTGAGACGGAAAATCGTTTTAAAAGGAGAAGAGGGAGGGAGAGAGAGAGAGAGAGGGAGAGAGACGGTTATGGGCAGGGAAGAAAAACAGGGGTAGAAAGAGGTTGGGTAAAGAGCGGCAAAGTCGCGGTTCCTTTTGACGAGGCACGTCGCGCTATTTTCACGGGACGCGGAAAAGCTGCTGGCTCTTTCTTTATTTCTTTCTCTCTTCCTCTCTCTCTCTCTCTCTCTCTCTCTTTTTAGCGTTCGTCTCAACGGTACGTTTGACGCTTTACGATGTTAGTTCTCTGAATGTGTGCAAGAGCAGAGGTATGGAGAAGAGTTGTAATGGTTGCCTTTTTTAATTGACGAAAAATTGTGAGAGAATTAGTTAAGGGATAAAATAATTTTTCTCCCGCTGTACTAAAAGTAGCCTAATCGATAATATTATTTATTACTAGATCAGGCAGACGATTGACGTTCAGAAATCAGGTTGCAGGAATATAGTTAGTGTTGTTAAATTTACAAAAACAAATACAAAATAATTAAAGCTTTTTTCTGAATTTTTTCAATCAATCAGAAAACGTTTGAGATGCCTACAATAAAAAGCCCATAGTTTTTTTTTAATATAGAGACTAGGGTGAGCTCGAGGTTGAGCCAGAAATACTATCTGACTTTATCTAAATCTTAGGCACTAATTATAAATAAGTATTAAAATAATTTGTGATCGCTTTATTTATAAAACAGTATTACTTTATTAATCAATTATACTTTACTGCATTTTAATTACCATTATCCTCCCCTCTTAAGTAGATAAAAAGTAGAAAATGACCTAGTCACTTAAAGGCTATTTTATATTTAACTCGAGGACTGTTATAGTTCTCCTTTTTCGAATCTTAAAAAATATATCCAGCTATGCCGACAAATAGGTGCGGCCGTAAATAAATTTACAGGCAAAAGGGTATTTAAAAGAAAGCCGGCGCCCGCTACTGTGTACAAACTTTTGGCCGTAAATTTGAATGCACTTGTCGCTCGCGGCTCTGGCTCTGTCACTCCTGTACACATACATATACGCCGCGCATACTTGTGCAGATTGACATGCTCACACACACACACACACACACGCAGAAGTGCTCTTTGAAGTAGCCGGAAGGTACACGAGACAAATACAGCGCGACGCTCTGATCGGGAAGCAACTTGACATGCGGAATAGATAGATAAATATGGAGATGAATGCGAGTATACGCATACTTGTACACATTCATGTGCGGTTTTCGTAAATACGCGAGACATGTATTGTCTGGCTGGGTTGATACGAGTGAGACTCGCGCGATTTAGGAGGAAAGCGCCGAATCCCTAATTTTATAGTTCAAAAACTTAAACTAAACAAATCGATTTTTTTTATTAATCAATTAGAGCAAATATCCACTAGTTGTTATTATTATTATTATTATTATATTATGAAGTATAAATTTTTTGAGAAACATTGCTGCTAAAAAAAATCTCAGAATATTAAATAATTTACTAATGGCCATTGATTAACTTTATATAAAAGTATTAATTGTCTTAACGAGCAAGCAAAATATTCTCAGAAACAAGAAGCGTTACTGCAGTTGCAAGAAAATGGAGAATGGAAGCTATCATCAAAGAATTTGGGCATCGGGCAAAATCAACCCAATTGTTGGTAGCCCTATTCACACAGAGACAAAAAGAGAAGTGCAAGAGTAAGAGAGACATCAAAAAGAAAGCAAGGCCAGGTCGCTTAAGCAAAAGAGCTCGTAAGTAGAAAGTTTACTAGCTGGCGGGTGTGGGAGTGAGAGTGAGAGAGGGGGTACAAGAAAAATGGTCGTAGGGGGAGATTTTTTTAAAGGGTCGAGAGTTGTAGGAGTCAGAGAAGTATAAGTGAATCGACGAAGAGTGAGCGGAGGAAGAAGCACGCAAGAAGAAAAGAGACAGAGTTTGCAGCAGTAGAAATTTCTCTCTCTCTCTCTCGCTGTCGAGTGCGTCGGTAGCTTTGATATCACAATGAAAGGATGATGCGAAAGTGGAAGAAGAGCGAGACAGAGCTACAGAGAGAGAGAGAGGGAGCGAGAGAGAGAGAGAAAGAGAGACCAGCCACCTCGGGGAGCAAACTCGGCAAACTGCATGCCACGTGGTATCAAACGATCCCAGACTTGCCTTTGTACTCGCTCGCTCGCGCGCCTCTCTATTATTGGCGTCTACTTCGCGTGCGTCTATAGTCGCGCCGATTTATAAAAGCACCGAGCGATGGTATAAACGGCTGTGAGAGCTGTTTACTATGTCGTGCGGTAGCCGGCGTCAACGGACGCAACCCCCCACCCTACCCACCCCACATCCCCACCCCAACGCACAGACCTGTACTTTGTAATGATTCGTGGGCTAATTGAAGGACTAAGCGCCACATTGCTGAACCTATACAGTAACAAAGAGGACAAGGCTCAGAAATTGTATTGTTTATATCGAAATTATGATGTTCATGTACCATACTAGCTGAGAACGTAGTGGATTACAAATTTCTTCAATGCTGCGCAGCGTGTCTAAAAAGTTGGAACTCTGGCTGATTAGAAGAAACATCTACGTTCTAATAAAATCTTTTTTAGCTCTGACTCTTTAAACTTTAGTATCCAAACAAATAGCAGACTTACTTTCATCAACTATTCCGAGATGTTAAACGTTAAAAGTTCATAAGATTTTGTCGCCGTATATTTAAGTACACCATAAAAACTTAACTGTGTGATAATGCATT
Source organism: Megastigmus dorsalis (assembly GCA_900490025.1). Taxonomy (NCBI): domain Eukaryota; kingdom Metazoa; phylum Arthropoda; class Insecta; order Hymenoptera; family Megastigmidae; genus Megastigmus; species Megastigmus dorsalis. The sequence goes on along the minus strand of UELU01100806.1, from coordinate 14,025 downwards.
GCCACTAGAGACCTTTAAAATTACTGTGACACAAAGGGGTTCGGACCTTTGAATATCGCTGGTAAAGCGAGAACTGATTGTAACTCCACGAATCCTAAATCTGGCAGCTCTTATCCAATTACAAAGGCTGATAAAATAATTAACCCACAAAATCCTATTCTTTGAAGCTTTACTCTTATTGCACTTAAAGCTGGTTGTTTAATTAAGCCGTCAAAAGCTTCCCCATCAAGTTTCCATTTTACCGATACGCTTTGTTTACTTCTAGACTTGTATGTTTGTATGCAACTAGTGAACGAAGGTAATTATCACGCAATGGTGAAGTTTGTCACCGTCGAGAAGCGCATTTATACATTATTATATTATACAAAAAATTGAGAAATGTGGAAAAATAAATTTTTAGTTTAATGGTCTTGACGTTATCCAATATCCCAATATATACATACACGCTTTTCAAAAGATCACTGCTACTTATAGGAGAAACTAATTTTGACTTCATTGTTAATGTAACTATTGAATACACAATATGTTCAAACACTACATTTCCTCTTGAACTACATTGATCTTGATGATCAGGCGACAAAAATAGAATATCGAGTTTCGTATTAAGCAGCAACGTAGTCCAAAGTTTATTACTCTTATATCCAATGGATCTCGTATCTATTAATCACACGAATCTCTTCACGATGTTCCAAACCCCTTTATTTTTTTTTCATCCTGCTTTACACGATGAAGACAATCGTAAGATCCATTGTTTATCAAGCAGTTAGTGTACGTTCTAAGATTTAATTAAGAACGAGTTCTTCGAAATCCACCATGTGTAAGTAGAAAATTCTTTGGACGCACTTTACAATGCATCCAACGTATCTTAATAATCACATTACACGAAATCACCAGCCCGGGACAGTAACAACGACTCATCCTCCTCTAGGAAAAAGAAAAAAAGTATGGAGAAACGATCATCAGCATCTATTTTTAAAGTTCCTCATTCGCGCGACAGGAACTTTTGAAGTCCGCGAGAGAGCAGAGGCAAGTCAGAGAGTGGTTCACTCACTCTTGCCGATTCTAAATTAAGATCTCCCACACCTACGTGTGTGCGTACACCTCTCTCACCCTTTCTCCCCCTCCCCAGTCTCTCTCGCTCTCTCTAATATACGCGGACAGACACATACAAACGGCACTAGCAGCAGCAGCAGCAGCAGCAGCAGCAACACCACTTGACTCGGCGAGCCAAGCGTGCCATGGCGCTCTGGCATTAATTCTCAAATAAAAGGAGAACATATATCAAAGGACGGGAAATGGCCCGAGAGCTGGTGGTGCCGTCGCGCTGCAGCTAGATGTGGATTCTGAAAGGCCGCGACAGGTCCACGCGCTTGCCTGGCGTTTGATCCATTATCATCCGCGTGTGCAGTTAACCTCCTCCCTCTGTCTCCGCTTCACGTATATATACGAATGTGCAGTGCGGCGAGGATATGGATGTATAGTATATAGCGCACTTGTGTCGCGCCTGCATTGGCGCCCATTATCCTTGCGACTGCACCAACTTGCCATTGTGCGTGCTCATATCCATCGATGCACCCTGGGCTCCAGCTCACCCTTCCTCCATACCGGTTTTCAGACTACTCGCTTTGATTTCTCTCTCGCGCTCTCTTGCTCTCACGCTCTCTCTCTCTCTCTCTCTCTCTCTCTCTGTCTCTCTTATTCTCTATTGGCCTATCGCCTGCCCCTGGCCTCGCTCTACCCTCTATATTTGTCGCCCTTCGTACGCTTCGCTTATGAATATCATCTCGGTCTCTGTGTTTGACTGTGTTGCGGCCCCTTTAACCGATTCTACGCGTGGATCCGAAGTGCTCGGGCTCTAAGTGCCTGGAAACTGTTGAGTGCACTTTATAAACGGATTCGCTGCTGCTATACCTCTGCTTACTGCTGCCCTTTGCTACTGATCTGTGTATGTGTGAGAGTCTGCCCTCTCTAGTCGCTTTTGGGACTATCCGTGTCTGCCCCTTGCATCGAGGACTCATCTTCTGGCTCTTGAATTTCTCGGATCACGTTTATTTTCTTGTTACTCCTCCATTGTCATTTGCTTTGTCTTTATTGGTTATCCTTTGAGGATTTGGAGGTTAGAGGTTTATCTCGAGTGCGGTGGCCTTTGAATGGGTATAAAGATTTTCTTTCTATGTCCACTTGTTCGCTGTTCGTTGGATGCGTGTGATTGTGTGAATATGTCTGCGGATGTTATGGAGAGTTTTCCGATTCCATCGCTGACGCGATGTGCAATGGCAATTTTGTTTTCGATGGGCTGCGAACGTATGTATCTGATCACTGAATCGAGTGTTATTGATGAAAATTGTGAACCGGCTGACGTGCCAACTTTCTGATTTTAATATGGATAACGACTTTTTCCGCGTCAACCGTACATTTATATTGAAAATTGCCATTGAACCATGTTACATCAAAAGTACTGTTCAAATTTACCAGAATAACAAAAGTGATAATATATTCTTTTAATTAAATGGTTTATCTTCTTTTTAAATCTTAATTATACGTACAATAACGTGAATCTTGAGTTAAAAAACTGATCAAGTATTAAGCTAAAAATGTACTATTGAAATTTAAAAGTATTTGTATTTTACTTAGTTAATATAAATTTTGTATAAGGTCGATACTATTTTTCAAAATAAACTCTTACAACTCTGGTGTACAACAGCAATATTGAAACGAAAACCGGACCGCAGCGACGATCACAGAAAAAACGCCGCGGACTAATCAAATAATTACTGCTCATTACCATAAATAACGGCTGAGCCCTAAATTGGATTGTGTGATGTTCCTTGTGGAAGCATAAAAGATTCAGCGGCTCGCTTTGGATGATCTTTAAAAAAGGGGTAAGAGAAAGCGAGAGAGAGGGAGAGAGAGAGAGAGAGAGAATCAGCATTTATACATGAATTAGACTTTTACGCTAAGCAATAAAATCTTGGACATGTATATGTGTGTATAAGTTTACACGAGCCTGGCGGAAAGCTGACCGATCGATCGGCAATCGGCAAAAACAACTTACAGTTCAGCGAGAAGTAAAAACGGCGCGCGAAAGCATTTTATATCTTTCGACTTTATGACGAGCCTTAATTAAGAGCAATTTTAGCAAGTTTCAGCTAATTGGCTGCTATATCGAAATCTTACAGAAGAGAACGGAATACCCCATTCTGATGAATAGAGTAGAACTGCTTTTTGGCTGCATTAAAGTTTTAAGGGTGTGTAAGAAGTCTGGCAATTGATTAATAAAGTAATACCCAAGCTACTCGCAAAAAAGTGCATGAATGGCATCTAACATATTATTCAGTTTGGAATATAGCATCTAGACAATTAAATAATGAATATTGGATTTCTCTAAATCAACGAAAATCGGGTGATCTCACTGAAAATTAAATTATGTATTTTCCAAATTAATTTCTGTCTTTATACATTTCATTAAATAGAAAAAACGGTAAAGTAGGAATCTTTCCGACCCTAGCATATAGTAGTACTACGAGTTTAGATCGTTTACAGAATTATTTTTGAAACATTTCATTCAAATACTTTTACAGAGTTTCGGTATATAATATTCAATTTATACCCAATAACAGTTGAGCTAACGTCATATCTATCAAATTAAACTATCAATAAAACGACTTGCAGATTCATCGCATTTTAAGGATGCAGTGCCAAAAGCTCATTACTGGTAGTAAGAATAATGACATGCTTACACCGCAAGTGACGAGTTATCGAAAAACCGCTGATAAAATAGAAGAGTCCAAAACTGTGCTCGTATCCGAAGCTGAAGTCGACATTGGTATGCGCCATACGGTGTACAGACTACGATATAGCGGGGGATGAGAGAGGCAGAGAGCGAAAATCCAGTGGAATTCCAGCTTTTCGTTTTTATTACTCTCCAGGGGAGGAGAAAAAGGAGGAGAGAAATCGCTGCGCGCCATCTACACCGCGCAAAACGCCGACTCTCCCCCTTCCCCCTCTCTCTCTATCTCTCTTTTTCTCTCTTGTACCTTCGCTTGCGCGTGTAAACGTAAGAGAGAGAAGCGTAGATTACCTTCAGAAAGAGCGCCGGGCCAACCGCTCGCTGAATTCGAATCGGTCGAGCGCGCGTTGAATTGTTTGTGTGTGTGTGTGTGTGTGTGTGTGAGCGCCTTGGGCCAACACGCACAAACACATTGCTGTGTTTGCTTTTAATGCCTTTTCCCTCTCACTATTATATGGTGAATACAACCGAAGCACGATTAACACTTCGTCTCCCAGCTTGATTTTCGCGATACTCACATAATTCTGGGATTGGAGTTGGTTGGTAAACAGGGCATAAGAATTAATTTGCAATAAAATTTTACCACTTGATTTTGCTACTTCGGTCATTTTCGATTTCGCGAAGTAACGACCGACGACAGCTAATTCGTTGACCTGTAACGCTTGTTATCATCTCGACTACAATGTTCAAACAGCGGTTGACCAGCTGTTCCTCATTTGCTGAATTCGCTGACCATGTGATACCGTAGCAGAATTGTTGTGCTAATCTCCGGCACACGACCATAGTCTCACCGTGACTTGAAATTAAGTATAAGTACTTACCTCTTGGTAGTTCAGCTGGTAAATAACGTTAGTTTTTACTTAAATAGTCTGAACATACGTTTATAAAATCATTGATGCTCTCAAATAGACTTTTGACGCGATACAGATTCCCGCCCCTATACTTGATGATCTAACTGACATGGATTCTCATCGGACTCGTGCCTTGACTATCACTGCAACCGAAGCTTCGCGTAATCCAAATTCATTCGATGAGAAAACTGCCCAGCATTTTAGAAAACAAAAAAACAACCAGACAATGCATCACATATCTATAGTCTGCAAAGAATTACTTGAATTACTTATGAATCGATTTGGACACATCTAACTCTTAGTCGGTATAGTTGGGATTCCACCTCAACATACTTATTTCCAGATAAGATGTTGAGCCATTTTTACCAAATAACAGCAATGTATAATTACTCGCATCCTCGCAATAGGTACCAAATGAGATCATAAGCATTTAGATATCATCCGGTAACGGAGGTGTTCGAGGAGGTATTTCTATTTTCCGGGATTAATCAAGCATTCTGGAGATAAAACAATGTATTCTAGTGATTGGTTATCTGCACACACCCACCAGCTGCTGATGAAAGCACTGCCAGTTATTGGGCAGAACCGAGATATTGATTAACTTTTACATTACTTATTGCAGTACATTGTTATATACATATGTATAATTTTATTTTTTATATAAATTTGTTATCAGCGAATCTCTTTGTCTCTCTCTCGCTTATGGGTGGATATCGAGTAAGTTAAAAGGTACCTTGCGGTTACGATGCTACGGTAAGAGACCCATTCATAATTCCCCCGGCTGTTTCTTATCTCCTTGGACTTTCATTTGTAACATGCATATTTATATATATATATATATATATCAATCTAACGTCAAGTTGAATTGTCTGGAGGTTTGTTTTTCACACTTCTATTTTGCATGAGCAATGTTCGATGTGTCCCCTATAGTTAATATCCCTGCTCGATAGTGTGAATCATCCTGCTTCCGATTTAGATAATTCGAATTTTTCTTTGGCAGTTTGGCAAGAAGTTATTTGCTTGAGTTAAAACTTTATACTTATTTTGTTCAATTTTTTAAAGTGAAAAGGTATAATATTTTTTATAAGCTACAAAAAGAATTAAATTTGGCTATTAAATAACGTAGAAATAGGATTAAGACGAGCTTAATAAATTTGAACTGTTTTTGCTGTTACGAATATTCCTAGATTTCGAATGCCTTAACAATTTTGGCTACAGAATGTAATGATTTACTTTGTAATATCAGCTCCTTTGAAAGTAGATATTTATCTAATAGATTCTTTATTTTTCATTTTACAGCTCATTCTGTACTTAAAATTTCCTGCATCTACAGCATGCAATTGCTCCAGTTAGTTCAGAAGTCAATATAGTTCACAAAAAATTTCAAGTTTATAAATTGTGTCAAAGTGTTTGCAATATCAATGTAAATATTTCTCGTTATTTTTTTCGACCTTACGAAATTATTTCCAATTTTAACTGCTTGATTATTTGTAGACACATCTTTTATAATTCTCTTTATTTTCGGGAACAGTAAAAAATCGAAATGCTTCAATTCCACGAATTTCTCTTCTTCCACAAGATAAAAAGAAATAGAGAAAAGGAGCTCGAGCGTGCATACATGTATCACGCATGTCTCGTAACTCGAATATTTAATACATATAAATCGTGAGACAACGTCCGAAAGTCTAAAAATAACTTGTAATTTCTTACCCGTGTCTTTAATTATATGGGTTATATTATATTATTATTATTATTATTATTATTATTATTATTATCATCATCATCACATATATATTATTATGATGCAAAACTCTAAGATTTTAATTTTTTCCTTAAGATTACGTTATATTATTTTCTTCTCTTGCAGGGGTTAATGGCAGAGCATGTGTGAATTAAGATATCAAGCTCGTACAACTTTTTTATTGTTTGCTTTTCTGTTGTATTGTCAACAAACCTAAGCTTTGTTTATACGCTGTTCATATACGTATGCAATGGATTTATCCGCGACAATCTATATTGAACTTCTGGCGATTTCTATTTTTCTCAAATCTAATATATAAAAACTTCTAAGTATCTACCTAACGTTTTTAATTTCTGGAAAGAGTTTAATGCAACATGATTATTACACCTCCAAGTCACTGGTAATTCATTTTTTTAGTCCACGTAAATTTTTATTCACTCTCGACGAGTAAATTTCAAAGGGGCCAATATTTGGCAAGTACAGGTATAACTCAATATTGGGCAGGCATAGTTTCAAAGCAAATAGAGCCCAGCGATACAGATTTTTTCCTCCCTCGCTCTCTCTCCCCCCCCCCTCTCTCCCTCTCTCTCTCTCTCTCTCTCTCTCTCTTCGCTTCAGCAATACTCGTGCACGTACATATAAAGCACACTATCGCAAGTTCAAATGTGCATTTACATCCCTCCATGTGTATATGTGTGTTTAGCCGTGCGGCGAGACAGACAGCGCGCCTCGCTTTCATCCTTTCTGTCTGTCTGTCTGTCTCTCTCTCTCTCTCTCCCTTTCCCTCCCGCTCTTTACAAATGATATTAGTGCTCGCGCAGCGAAAAGCAACTGCGCCTTCCTTCTGTCCGACCTGCAGCGCGATGCAACCCTTGACTCATGCGCGTATACATACATACACACCGAAACTACACGAGCCACGAGCTTTGCCTTGGTGTGCCTTTGAGCTGCTTCTTTAGCAGCAGCTGGAACTCACAGTTTTTCTTCTCCTCCTTTTCAGCTCTATTTTCCTCCTTTCATACATTTCCTTGTTTATGTTTGAGGAGGATTTATAAGCGTGGGCGGAACGACAAGGATGCGGAAGGTGAGAAAAAGGGGCTTACTCTTTTTTTTCTTCCATTTAGTAAATCGATGATCGTGAGCCTGAGTCTCGAGTGATGTGAGGAAAACAGTTGTTGCGTACTTTTAGTTAGCAGTTACCCTAATAACAAATTGATAGTTTTTCTTTTACCGATGAGCCATACATTTTTTGTTCCCTCATATATATAAGAATATTTTATAGTTACCATTCTATGACTTACATTCAACTATCAATCTTCTCATAAAATCAGATTCGGAGATTTGACTGCAATGCGTACTATTAAAATAATATCTATAAATTAATATGTATTCATAGAGAACCCTTTTGCCTGAAGTTAAAATAGAAAAATTCACTAGCTCATGATGGTAAAGAAAACTGGCATTAAACGATTACTTTCCCGGAACCTGATTATCATTATGCTCGAATCGCCGGAGTGGCATAAATCAACTATTCTGAACCCAAGAAAACACGAAAGCAATTTCCAATGCAATCAATAATTGAGAAACTTTTCTCCGTTTCTCTCTTCCTCTCTTTCTCATCCTCCCCATACGTATATACGTATCTCTTCGCCGAGGTGCTAAAGGATAAAAAGGAATAGAGAAGGAGAAATCACTCGCGAAAAACCGTGCGCCTAAGCATTGAAGTCGTCTCGAGAGCTAATATGCATGATTTAACAAAGACTCACGGAGTTTTCGCGGTATAGAAATGTGTAAATCCAGACGCGCGCACATACACACAAACCTGCAGAACCAAAATAAAGGATGGGACACCAAATACAGATTGCACATATATATATATGAGGGAATCGAATGAAGCGGAAAAGGGAAGAAAGAAAGAGCACAAAGACAGAAGAGACGAATTTCGGTCTGGGGTATAGGATTTCGCTTTTACTCCCAGCGGCCTGAAATATTTATCAGTCAAATGGGTAGCGGAGAGCCTCATGCATAACCTCAAGTAACTCTCTTTCATTTTTCGCTCGATTATTTTTCAGCTTTCGGCGTCAAAATTTATGCAAGAATTGAAAGTGCTACTTGTCACTAGAGACGCTCGCCTTTTTCTTTATTTCGCTCTCCTTGTCATAGTGTCGTACAAACGATTATGCGGCTGTTGAATAATTCAGGATAATTGCTCGTTCAGGGGTGACGACTTTGATGCTCCATAGTGAGTGTCGATAATTTTGGTCTTTTTATGCCTGACTGTGGCCGCATAACATAACAAATAAGGATATTTACAAATAAACCAGAGATAATGCGGGGGATAAGAGAAAGTTATTATTTCAGGGTGTTGTTGTCAAGAAATTGTTAGAGTACTTAGAGTTGACTAGAGATAGGATGCCAGCAAGTATATGTATATTGAAATAGATTACTACCATAGTACAACGTGCCCAAAACTCAATAAAAAAATAAAAATAATGAAGCCCTGAATTACTAGTACATGAAAAATAATTGTAAAACTAACTGAAGAAAGGGCATTTCTTTAAATATAAGCTCACCGCGCAGCGTTTACGAAGTCCAAACACCGTTAATCATCGAAATTCATGACGTATTGCAACACTTGCGAGCCTCTGTTCGTTGTCTGCACGTCGGTCAAGCCGTATTTGCTACATAAAACTTTACAACGTTAAGAAAGAAGATCTACTATCGATTCAAGAAACATTGTGATTTTGAATTTTTGATTTGAGGCCAATTCAAAAAGGAACAGTATTTCATTTCAAATGGTTAATTATGATTTGCATCAATGAAAGACATCAAATGATTATTATTGAAGACGGAAGTTGATAACAGCTTAGGAATGTTATCGGAGAAGCGTATAAACTGCTACTGTTTGAATACTTTGACTGATATCGATCGCAGAAAAGGATTCTTCTCTCGAAACAAACATATGGACGCAGTTAAAGCAAAATAAGCAGGAGAAAAAAAATGAAAGAGAATAGTGAACATTCGTGACCACCCCCCTGAAGTCCCTACGGATATAACAAGGAGTAGATAATGTAAAAAACCAAACCAAGTTCAATCCTAAAAAAACGAGAACAGAGTAGGGTGGACAGAAATATTAAATTATAATCCAAATTTTATATGTTTCTTTTGTATTCCTTTGGTAAAATAAAATAAGCTTATGTCGTAATTTTTTTTAAAATTACTAATTACTAATAAATTTACTAATAAATTTACTATAAATCATAATTATCATCAAATTCAACATAACGACAATTCAACAGTCTATGGATATTACGATCCTATCCTACGACAAAAATTTGATAAACTTTATTTTTTCATCACATACACTTTATTCAGACAATTATTGTACTCAAAAATCCAAAGCTATATGGCGTATTATTTCATCAATGAAATCTAAAGATAACCTAGATTTCCATGTAACCGATTCTCTAAAAAGATGAAGGAAAACTAATATTTGTGTAGATGTGATATCTCTAGAAAAAAATACAAGAAAAAAAAAAGGAAAAGATTTTATTGTCGAGAAAAATCCTTTTCGTGCTTTACGGCAGACACACCAGACTCACACTTATGAATACATATATGCACACATAGGCACACATACGTGGACCCTTTTGCTAGGCCAGAGATATAAACATCAAAAGGAAATCTCGCGCCTCAGCGGCTTGTAGGCCTACATAAGTGCGTATTTGCTGGCGAGCAAGAGAGAGTCAGAGAAGGGAGGCAGGAGAGAGCAAGAAGAAGGAGAGGTACCTACAGGCGCCGGGAAACGAATGAAAAAGAATCACCAGGAAAAAAGTAGAGGGCGGAAATGTTAAGGAGCTGTAAAGGAAGAATCGGAAGTCTGGAAGGCAGGTGGGGAAATGGTGGGAAAAGTCCCCCAAAATCTTTGAGTAACTCTCCAGACTCTTAAAGAAAACTTGTTGTGGCAACTGTATAATTTAATCTTCGTTGTTCACTTCGTTGTTCCAGGCCTTAGATTGATTTTTAAAATAATCATTGAGTATAATTGCCATAAATAAGTAATAGTATACGGACATGTGCTAGGGTCGGAAAGATTTCTACGTTACCGATGTTCGCATTTAATGAAATAAACAATAACAAAATAAAATTCCAGTTTCATAAAATTACATCCCTAATTCACAGATTTTTAAGTCTTCGAAAATTTTATTAACAATTCTTTTCTGTCTCCGAAATTTTCGAAAATGCAAAAAAATAAAAACAAACAAACCATGCCGGACATGCGTATGAAAAATAATTGCGGAAAATGTAGGATACTTCTGGCTGTGTATATTATTTTTAATTGGAGGTCGCGCGAGCCGCGAGCTCGGTAAAAAAAGAAGTAGAAGAAGAACCAAGTGTAAAAAAGAGTATGGGTGCACACAAAAGCGCTCAAACAAATAATGCGCATGGCACGCCAAGCAAAAACTCAGCGACGGCGAAAGGACGAATGGCTATGGCGAGTGTGTGCGTGTACAGTGTACAGCATACGTGAGCTAGAGAGAGAGAGAGAGAGAGAGAGAGAGAGAGAGAGAGAGAGCATATAAAACTAAAGACATAAAGAGACGAAGGTATACAGTGAAAACCAAAAAAAGAACGGAATAAAGAGCGGAAAAAAGAAAAGAAGGATATAAGAAAGAGAGAGAGAGAGAGAGAGAGAGGAGAGAGCGGAGAAAAAAAGAACGGCACGTCTGCGTGTCTTCATTGTCAAAGGTGCCGCGCTTTATACCCGCTCTCTCGCTTACCAGCAGCGATCTTCGCTCTTTCATCTGCTCACTCGTCCCCCACCATTCCTCGCTCTCTATCTCGCTCTCACTTCGCTATTTTTCCCGCCTGCTTCCCCTCCCTTATCCTTGGGATTTTGAAGCTCGTGCAGGCACAGCTATCTTCCTCCTTCCCTTCGAGCGCAAGGAGGGGAAAAGCGCACCCTATTCTCCTTTTTCTCTCTCTCTTACTCTCTTTTGGCCGATCAAACAATCATGATATTCCGCGCGTTAGAGTCACGACTGTGGGTGCGACGATGACTACAAAGTCGGCTTTGACCTTTCCAGACGACGTGTACGAGTTACGAGCGCGTTAATTTCTTATCTGCTTGTCGCAATTGGATTAATCGACCGACTGCGTTCCTTTTATTCTATTTCTTTTTTACCACTTTGGTTCTTTTTTTTTATTTGACGCTGATGTGTGAATTGATGATAATTTTCCGGGATGAGGAAAACCATTGCATTAAATCTTTGTAGTATTGGACTCGACAAAAACAAAACAAAAACAAAACCAATGATAAGGGTAATCAACCCGTACTGATACGCTATACGGATTGGTAAAAAATAAGTTTTAAATAGTTTTTTTTTCTACTGCACAGAATGAACTTAAAATTTGTCAGTACAATTGAGATACGTTAAAGACTAGCGGCTCCGCAGGTGACAAAATCGTGAAAATATATGAAAAAAGTAAAAAAGTTTTTGTCAAGCCAGATGGAAGCGTATTTTTGGTTTCCACGAGCACTTTTTCACATTTCATTTATATATGGAGGTATTTATTGACATAAAATTTGGTGTCTACACAATGTTGAAAATTTTTTTCTCGTTTTCGATATTTTCTCAACATTATAAATTTTCCTCATTATTCTCCTTGTTTTCGATTTTATTAAGTTTAATTTTCTTACATTCATTACGTGGTGGTCACGGTGCTGGTGTAATTAAATACTACACCAACACAGAAAGTAATGAGTTATATGCTTAGGCTGTGATCAATCGATTCGTTCTTTAATTAGGAACAATTTCAAGCAGTAGAGTCTTATGTCTATAAAAAAATGAATTAAAATAAAATGTATCTGGATATTATACATCTCAGTAACTTATTCTACAATACTTACAAGTACATCAGGGTCTCCAGTTAGATGCTCCATTATACTCCATACTGCTTTACCCAAATACGAATAATAGAATCTTTTCGCAGTACCTCCACGATTGGGCTTTGTTTACAAACTAGTCGCCACCTCTTCATTGCTAGACTCAGAAAAGATAGACTAACTTATATATTTAATTTATTAATAGTTTAAAATCCAGCGATAAATATTTGTTTTTAAATTGAAGTCAAAGTTGCTGCTTCGACTTGTACATCACATAAACTATCTCAAATAAAGCTAGATTGAATTTGAACGTCTCACGCATGACTATACATTTTAAAGAGTGACCGAAGAATGACGCACGCTCCTTGTCTAGAAAGGAATCAAAAAACCTCCAAAAATACATAACAAAAGAGAAGTCCCCGCGCGCGAGCTATCGCAACCGCTTGGGCGTAATAATTGCATTTCGAACGTATTACCAGGCCCACACAAGCGCCGTATCGTTCTAATTCACTGTGTATACCCACAGGGCGGCATGTTATAAAGCGAGTGGCGGCGACGATAGCTATCGCGAGCGGCGGCAACCGTTTGTACGTCGTATACATACCCTCTTGCGAGGCATTATACGCGGAGAGAACGAAATTCATCGAATCGCCTCTAATCTATCTAACTCCCTCCCCCTCTCTCTCTCTCTCTCTCTCTCTCTCTCTTCCCCTCTAATCTCACCAGGAATCTCACAAATGCTCGCATCACCATTATCATCGTCCACGCGTTTTCCCTCTAATCTACGATCGCGGAACGCGTTATCTCGGCTCCCAGTCTCTCTCTCTCTCTCTGTCTCTCTCTCTCTCTCGGAAAAACACAGCCGTGCATACTTTCACCATTAAGCGATCCCCGACGTCGTCGTCGTCGTCTCTCGCACACGGATGCAGCTCCCTTGTGTGCCGCGCCGGAAAATAAAGCGTCAATTAATCATCATCAACGACCGAGCGAGAGAGCAACAGCAGCAGCAGCCGCTACCGTCGCCCTGTACTCTTTGCGTTTTCTCTCCTTAATTGACATTCGTTCCTCGGCTGTCTCGTCACTCTCCTCTCTCTCTCTCTCTCTCTCCCCCTATCTTCCCTATACACATACAAAACGTACGTAATATACGTCTCTGCGCGACTGTTGGTCCAAGAGCAGTCGTATACGAGTGTGGCAGTGTGCGTAAATATATACGAGTAAGTATGAAGTTGTGCACTATTGTGAGAGGACTGATGCGAGCACAAATAGTACAGTCCGCGGATATGAATGCGTTGTATACGTACGAGAGTGTGTGCGCTCTCGGTCCTCTGTGTGCACATACATATATACAGTGCGGTATAAAAAAGACGGCGGCCCATCGTGCGTTTGTGCATTTGCGCGCACGCGATGCGAACGCACTTAAGTATATACACATATTGGGTGTGCGTGAGTTATATAGCCAAGGCCTATAATGAGCGTCGCGTCCGATCGAGCTTTGCGAACGCGCTCACGCATATCCATATACGTATATATTTTTTCTTTCTTTCTTTCTTTCCAATCCCGCGCCTATAGGTGTATTCACGCACACCCTGTGTATACAGATATATGCATATGCGCACATGTGCATGTGTATCGCTGCTTGCGGCGGTGCTGGCGTCACGCTCTCTCGTCTTCTTCCCTTCTCTCGTGTGCCTCCCGCCAGCCCCTGATTACCGTCGCGCAGTGCAGCTGCCGCCGCCACCGCCGCCGCCGCCAC
>UELU01100805.1:0-13497 GCA_900490025.1 Megastigmus dorsalis | reverse complement strand
ACCAGCGACCTCAAAAACCCGAACCCCCAGTAGAGTATTCTCAGTGTATATAAACTGTTTTAAGATAGTAAAACCTGGTTTTAATGTCATTTTAATCAAATTAAAAGCAAATTTTGACTTTTCGCAGTTTTCAGCCTTTTCACCGCCGTATAATGGGTTGGAATTTCATTAAAAAAAAAAAATTTAAAACATGGTTTTCGATGTATTTTTTTCCGTAGAACTCGATTCTGAGGTCAAAGAAATTAAATTTTTCTTTATTTTTTTTTAATCCGAGAAAAACCATGAAAAAATCGAAAAAAATGAGTTTTTTCATGGAAAACCCCCAAATATGTAGCTGGACCCTATTTTTTTATTGCAAATTCGGATTCAGCGTCGAAAAATACACAAGAAATCATAGGTCTGGTTAACTGCACAGACCTTTTTATTTTTTTTGTGGGCCTGTGTTATCTATGAACTGTTAGTAATCACATGCTTTTCATGGAGGAATTTTTTGACACTGTCACAAAGCTGACTTTTTGCCACTGGGAATCCTCTTTCCCAACAGTATACAATCCAGTCTTCTATAAATTGTTCTTCTTCTGCAGTTAAAATTGTTGGAGGACCTTTACGAGCATCCAATGAACTCATGTACTTTAATTTGCAAAATAGAGTACTCTTTGGGATACTGAATTTATCAGCAGTTTGTCTGAGAGTTGCTCCTTTTTCCACAGCATTGAGTGCTAACTGCAATTGTTGTACACTATGTGTTTTTTACAATACCTAGATTTTATTTTTTTCTTTAACACTTTCTTCTTTTTAACATACTGACTAGCTTCCTTCTTCGATTTATTTTTTTTTACTTTTCCAATTTTATCCACACTTGCACATTCCACCTTGTATATAGAAACACAACCTATAATTTTACCTGTAAAATATGTGACGTTGTTCCTAACGTCAGCAGCTATATATATTTATTTAATGGGGGAAAAGCCGAGATAAGTAACCGAATGCCGAGCCGTATTGCCGAGACACGAAATTGTATTCAGTGCAGTGGACATTATGGCATAACTCGTGTGTTTCATGTGAACGCGAATATGTGCGGAGCCGAGGGCCCAGCAAGGCGCCTGCAGTCGAGCCATCGTTGGAGCCACAGCGGACGAGTAGGATGCAGAGCGGACAACGTGTGTGTAAGAGAGAGAGCGAGAGCGAAAGGAGCGAGAAGATTGTAAAGGCGCGCGGACGACAGCAGCGAATATATGTGCGCCCAAGCAGGGACATCTCGCGGCTGAGTATTGTACTGCACGGTGGAACGAGCAGGAAGACGCGAGCGAACTGCGTTACTGGTGTACTGGCCGTTGCCGAGTTAACAAGTTCGCGGAGTTTTCTTGAGCTGGAGTTGTCTTTGTTGCGGGGTTATAGTGGGTGTGGAGAAATTAAGAAGGGAGTTTTTGCTGAGTAGGTCGTGTGGGGTTCTTTGGGGAAAAATCGCGACGTGAGCGGGCGCGGAAAAGCCGACGTCGGGCGGGATTACGGCAGAAAAGCGTGGCGTGATTTCGGGCGATCCTGAGCATCGTGTGGTACGGAGAGAGAGAGAGTTTGGGGCGAGCTTGAGAGTGTTCGAGGGAACGAGCTATTTGTGCGGACGGAAGAAGAGCGCGGTTGGGAGAGAGAGAGAGCTAGACGCGAGAGGGAAGCATCGCCGAGGCGCACCTGGTCATCCGTACGACAAGTTCGAGAGGCAGGCCTGGACGAGCTTCTAGGGGATGCCAAGGTTGTCACAAGGTTGGTGGAAAGGTTTTTGTGTGCGGTAAGCGGCGTGCTCGGTCGCGAGCGAACATGAAATCGTACGTCGATGAATTTCGAGGGAGATTTATTGTCGCGAGAGGACACTTTTTATTGTACGGCGACCGAAGCCTTTGAGCGTGTGAAAGACAGAGAGAGAGAGAGAGAGAGAGAGAGAGAGAGATATCTACATTTTATACGAGAGATAGATTCGGGGAACTTCGTGGCGCAGAAAGTCGCGACTTCTTCGCTTCTGTAGTGCGGGAGATTCTGAGAATGAGAGAGAGAGATAAGGATATTTCGATTCGCGGATTATTTCGGTGAGTGACATTACGCCTAGACTACGCGTTTAATATTTGTGTGCGGCGGTAAGACTTTTTCGGAAGAGTGATTTTAAGAGTGAGAGAGAGAGAGATTCAAGTAGTCTTCGGCGTGCGAGATTTTCACGTGGTTTCCTTGCGTGCGGCGGTAATAGAGTGTGTGGGTGAGGGAGAGAGAGAGAGAGCGACCTGCGGAATTTGCGCGTTTGATTGTTGCGAGAATAAAAGGCGTAGAACAAACGAATTAATGTAGAATATCCCGTAAGGAGAATTAACTGCCGATAACTGTGGTAATTTTTGTGTTATTAATTTGCGCGGGTGTTCTCCGAATTCCCTCCCCCTTTTCTTAGTGTAGCGTGAGTTCGTGTACTGCGATATAGGGATTTCTAGGTACAGAATGAGTGGCCACGCTGAGCTGAGCGGGAATTCGAAGGAATTTCATAGAAGCAAATTTTCGGAAAAGTTCTGCATAATTAATATACGGAATTTCGGGATTTTTCGGGTTTTCAGGTTTTTGACGGGGAATCTGGGGCAGAAGTGGACCACTGGGAGCGTCAGTCTCTCGGTGACATTCGTTTCGACGGAACCTCCTCTGGGAAAGGGGTTTCAGGAGCTGGTGGGGCAGAGAAAGGGGATTCGCTTGGCGCCCTTATATATATATATTTCAATAAATTTTGGCGAATCGCCGAGTTTTTGGTATTGCTGAGCGGGAACGAGAGTACGGTAGGAGGGTTTCTTAACGGAATCCTTACCCACCCAAGTACCGTGTCACAAATAATAATACATAATTAATAATTTTTCCATTCTACTATATACTGTAACGTGGCGATTTGTCGCACGTTAATCGCACGAATACATGATAATAAAAATGCCTAAAAAGGCAAACTAAGCAGCCAGAAGGGATGCCCTCCACCTCTCGTCTCGGGCCGTTAATTTCAGAAAACAATTATTTATTTTTATTTTTATCTTTTTTTTACATATGAAATAAATTCCCCCGTTACAATACATATACACTATTAAATTATTGTTTTTTTTATTTCTTATAATGTATAGGGATTAATATTGTTAGATTAAGTAATTTGTAATAATAAATCAATTCTTAAGTATTCACTACTTACTTGTTAGTGGCAGAATGCCTGTTGTGGTTATAGGCTTGCAAAAGTTGGGGTCAAACGTCAATGTATCTTCGTGTATTTTTGTGCGTAAAATAACGCCAAATTCGTTCTTTTATAGTTCATATGAACCTCTCTATAACAGCTGCCTTCGTACCGGAACTCCGTACAACCCTAAAATTTATTTCCATATTTTTCAGTAATTCCTGATCCAAGAAAATCCTTTCCTTTGTCCGATTGAATTCCTAGCGGTTTCTTCTTATTACTCCTGGCTAAAATTCGTTGAAAGCCGTCAGCAACAGTTTTTGTACTTTTGGTCTCAATAGGCTCGATCCATGCATACTTGCTGAGAACATCGATGACAGTGAGAAGATAGTTGTAGCCATCGTTGTAAGAGCTTGTCGATCTTATGTCCATCAATTCGACTTCCCACATATCGTCAAAATTACGTACATTATTGCATCTTCGAGGAAATCGATGTGTCACCTGCTTGTGTAAGTTGTAAGCATCTTGGCCTTCGAGCCAATCATCACATTTTCTCTATGACATTATTTGCATGTAGCGTCTAAAATCTTATCTGCACGGGCATAGGCAGTAGTCTGCGGGAGGCCATAATAAAGCTGTTCAAACATGCTACTTATTTTTTGTTTTTCATAGTTTTTAGAGATTTATTCTTCTTCTTCTGTGTCCTATCGCGCGGTTTTATTGCTTTCTTGATTCGAGAAAAGAATATTTCACAAGTTATTTTACTGACCATACAACAAGCGGTCATCATTGCAAAAGTTCGCTCGTCGGGTGGTGTCTCTTGAACAAGCATGCGTGAAAAAGCACGCTCGGCCAGTATGCGATCAGCCTTTCGACGATTTTTCTTTTTCTTGTCACTGTACGCTAGATCGTGCTCCCGATAGGCATCATCCAGAGGATTAATCGCCACCTCACCACGTTCGAATCGTTCTGCCAGTTTGGTGCCCGGTCCACAAAATTTATATCCGGGAATATGCATATCAAACGGCAGCAAATCAATCAAAGAGTCTAGAGCACTTTCCCCCACCCCCCTCCCCTACCTTTTACCCCTGTTTCCTTCTCCTCCGCGCTACAGCTCGCTCACTGACACCGTCAGTTGTCAGTTGCGAGTGAGAAGAAGAAGAAGATGGTGGCGAAACTGCTAGACTTGGAGGCTGCGTCACAATTCCGGGCGATCAAATATTGGACGATGACGTCGAGCTTCTAATATGGTCTAAAACGCGTTTATTGCCAATGTATTCTTGGGATATGAGCGCTTGTCGGAGCGCCGTCGCAAACTGACGATGACCTTTGGGCAGAGGTATTTTTCTAGTTCTCATAGCATCATTCACCAGGTCGATAATGCTTACCCCCTCGACAGGGGCGCCATCTATGACCACGCTTCCGTTACGGTCCCACACTATATTACAGGATCTGCGCAAGTGCAGCATAAGTCGTGCAGCATTAGCACGAAATTTTTGTGGAACGCTTTCGACGATATACTCGTCCGTTCTTGCCTCATTCTCCTCTCGTTGACGCTGCACGTCGACATGGTGCTCGGAAGAGTCACATTGCCTTCGTCGTCCTCTGAGAATTTTCTTTTCGATGAATCCTCCTCAGCACCTCGAAAGTGAAGATAGCGTTTTAAAACCTGCTTATACTTTGTCCACTTCTCCTTATCGTCTTTGCAGACTGATGAGTTCAATATATCGTTCACGTCTGCATCCAGTCTGCTAGTTATCGTGCCTGGTGTCTGTACAGACTTTAGACCCCCATTTGTGAGTGAGAGACGAATGCGGTCCAAACTCTCTTCAGGTATGAGAATCATTTTTTTCGCGTGGTCCATTGCTGCTGCTACTGCTGCTACTTTGTCACGAGAGAAGCCAATATGGTTCCAATGAGAGGAGCCAGTAGGGCAGGCAGGAATCCGCCACGTTGCACAATTAATTTTTTCTTCCTGTGTAAACTTTCACCCGTATTAGCCAATTTTCGTAGAACACAGGCGTGTTTGCGTAATTTACTCTTGTGTGTTTTAGTACGTTACCGTGTAAGACGTTCAAAGTACATTCGAAAATATGACGAATTCATTTCGGGTCTGCTTTGCGTAACAAGGCGTTTCGCTGTTGTTTATCAAGATGATACAAAGCCTGCAGAATTGCAACGTATTTCTGTCCAAACGGATCTCGACAAGTTTTCGGACTCATTACAGTGACACAACTGGAACATGGTTCGCAGAGTCGCGACCATTTATCTTCTTTTGGCCCACGTATACGTTCTTATACTCGTCGTCGGGAAAAATACAAAGCGGCAATTATCGGGCGTGTCTTGCTTGAGATTCAGTAAGAGATAGCCAAACGGTCAAGATGTGGCGTCCCAGTTAGCTTCCTGCAAAAATCGTGGATCTTCCGGACATAATTGTCACGAAAGATGTTGAATTTGACTGCGATCGCGCAAGTTTCTAAATAACACAATATACTGCGCGTTCAGCGATATATCTCGCTGGCCTTTTCCCTGATGAAAGATATTCTGCGTGATGAATATGACGCTAAGATTATTGTGATGGCTGCCTTTTGTAAAGAGATTGACCATCGCGCCGCCAGAGGACGAGGATTCATGCATAAAATCGTCGATGATGAGCAGCTTGGGTCTCGGATCGTTTGCCCACTCGCCGGATTCTGGAGCACCTTCGCAAAATTCGACATTTTTACCGAGTTCCTTATAGCCGGTCGCTGTAGTAGAGAATTATACGCTCGAAACGAGTTGCCACACCCTGTCGGGCCGGCGCACATAGACGTCCACGGATGCTTTTACCGTGTAACCATGACGTTTACTGAGAGGGCGCCCTCATACCGCAGTACCTCTGTCCGAGGTGCTGATGACCGCCGTGGTGGTCCCCGCGCCCACTGACGACTCGCGTCGAGTGTTCTCGATCCGCGGCTCGCGCATGCGCACAAATGAGCTAATCCCCCCTCTACTTGTCGCGAATCAGTGCTTCTGATTCGAAAAGTTGCAGTAGGATTTTTCTTAGAATTTTCCGTTCTATCCATTACCGTAGAGCCTGTCCTACTTCCCTTTAACACCCGACATAAAAAATTTAGAAATTTTAAAAATATTTTAGAATCATGAAAAAAAATTCCCCGCAATATTTGAACATCGATTGCACTTTTTTGCAGTATTTTGAATTACTGTCATTGCATTTTCCTTATGAAAAAAATTTCATAACGTTGAAAATTTCCAAATTTTTTAACTTTTTTTTGTGAAAAAAACGCCATGTTCGATGACCATTCGAAAAGCTTAAATGTAAAAGAATATATAACTCTATTATGCTCTAACTCAGTTTCTTATTGCATTGCTTTTTTGAAGTCGACACGAGTCATCGACGGCTCACATACATCTCAAAAACATTTAATGCAGACAAAAACAGCAAGGTTATTACCTGTCTCGCGTATGCCTTTCATATGACATCAGCGACGAGCTTCGAGGTACCCTATTCTCTCTCTCTCTCTCCATCTCCCTCTCCCTCTCCCACTCCCTCTCTCCCTCTCCCTCTCCATCCCTCTCTCTCTCTCTCTCTCTCTCTCTCTCTGTCTCTTCAGTATCGCGCGTTATTAAAAAATGCTGACATTAGGTAAAAGTTTTAGAAAACTTTACGAGATGTTCTTGAGTAGTCAGTCGTCGTTCGGACTCCCTGTGCGGATTATCCGTCCATGAGTGCGAGGAGGCTATATTACATTTTTTCCACCGCGACCGGGCCAGTGACGAGGAATCGATCTCCGAATCTACGGGTGCGCGATACCTGGCGCTGTTGGAAAAAGATACATATTTGCGATTAAGCGACAGTGGCAGTTTGACAAGCAGTGATAGTTCGGAACTGGATATCGAGCCCGTCTCCATTGCTTCTGTTGGAGATTTAGTTAATAGTGCCGTGAAAAATAGTGATAGTAGTTCGGACAGTGACAGACGTTATAGAGTGGGAGAATAATGTTATTAATGTGAACTGTGACATAGACGTTATAGAGTGCGAGAATAATGTTATTACTGTGAACAGTGACATAGACGTTATAGAGTGCGCGAATAGTGTTAGTAATGTGAACAGTGACATAGACTTTATAGAGTGCGCGAATAGTGTTAGTAATGTGGACAATGTTATAGAGTGTGAAAATAGTGACAATAAAACTAATGTGTGTGATGATAGGTCTGAACCTCCAATATCGTGAAGAGACAAGTGCGTGAGCTGTCTGAGACGTTATTATAAAAAAAACTTTCTTACATCGTGGCGGTATTGTTTTTGTTGTACGGGCTGGGTTTGCCCCAGGTGTATAAAGGCATGCAAATTTACATGCATTTTCTTTATTAAGTACGATCAGTGTAATAAAATGCGCGTATTAAACAAGCCGCGCCTTGTTCTACGTATCGTCAAGCCAAAGATACGCCAAGCGTAAAGTGTTTATATTGCCCAGTTATTTACTGAAAAAAAATAGTCGCCAACCTTGGCAATATTCCTACTACAATAGTGGGTGGGTCTGCCACAAGTGTTTGTGCTGAATATATTTTAAGTTAAACTCTGTGACAGTTTTAAGTAAAGTGGTGGTTTTAATTTTAAGTAACTTTTTGTTATGTGAAAGTTTTTTAAGTTTAGTATTAGTGTAAATTACAGGTCGGGATTAGGCAGATCGGAAACTTATAAGCGATCGAACACCTTGAAATACTGCTTTTTATTATAACTTTAAATTACAAAATGACCCAAAGCCGGACGAGCCCGAGGACGATTCCGATGACGTACTTCGCGAGGCGCCGTCGAGGAATAATGGTCCTCGCGTTGCGTTGCGCCCCCTTTTATAGTCAGGACGAGCGGCGCCGAGACCAATCCGAGCGTCTTGAAAGGGGACGAACTACGCCGCGACCAATCCGAGTGTCTTGAAAGGGCGCGAACGGCGCCGCGACCCATCTGAGCGCTGCCGAAAGCGCCAGCGAGGCGCTTCCCACCCTTGTGAAATCGTCGCGGGACCTGCTCTGCCAGCTCGCCGGTAGCCAACGGCCCCGGGTCGACTTATCTCCCCGTGCACGAACACCTTGAAATACTGCTTTTTATTATAACTTTAAATTACAAAATGACCCAAAGCCGGACGAGCCCGAGGACGATTCCGATGACGTACTTCGCGAGGCGCCGTCGAGGAATAATGGTCCTCGCGTTGCGTTGCGCCCCCTTTTATAGTCAGGGCGAGCGGCGCCGAGACCAATCCGAGCGTCTTGAAAGGGGGCGAACTACTCCGCGACCAATCCGAGTGTCTTGAAAGGGCGCGAATGGCGCCGCGACCCATCTGAGCGCTGCCGAAAGCGCCAGCGAGGCGCTTCCCACCCTTGTGAAATCGTTGCGGGACCTGCTCTGCCAGCTCGCCGGTAGCCAACGGCCCCGGGTCGACTTATCTCCCCGTGCACGTGTTGACCCTCATCACCATCGGGAGCATCTCCTGCCGGGGTCCTACGGCCTCGGATCGGCGCGAACGCCGACACCGAGCACGCGGTGGGCTTAACGGCCACGGAGAACCCCAGGCTCTCCGTGCACGCTTGGCTTGCTGTTGAGAGCCGGTCCAACCTCCCACGAATCGAATGCGCGGTTCCCGAAGTGTTTTCGAAATCCCGGAATTGTCCTCAGGCCGCTCGTCACAAAGTTTTGAACAAATAAGATAATATAATTATCGCGTGCTTACGCTTAGAGCTGCACAAATGACAACAACGCACATTTCGCTACATTGATAAACAAGTCTCGCAGTTTAGAACGCAACACAAATAACTCGAAACTCGCACGGCAATAATCAAACTAAATATAATAAACGGAAAACGCAGAAACTTGTAAATAATACAGAATTATATAAATAAGATAAACACACATAAGGTAAAGTAACAACATAATGGGCGTATAAATATGTATTCGCTACAATTAGTTTTAAAAACAAAATGGACTACGTGGATCTGTAGGAAGAGGAGGAGGAGGAGGAGGAGTACGAGAAAGAAAATTTCAACGAGGGCTACGAGGAGGCCGAACCAGAAATTGAAAACTGGGATC
This sequence comes from Megastigmus dorsalis, assembly GCA_900490025.1. NCBI lineage: Eukaryota > Metazoa > Arthropoda > Insecta > Hymenoptera > Megastigmidae > Megastigmus > Megastigmus dorsalis. Next base: position 4,234 of record UELU01100805.1, on the reverse strand, counting down.
TCGACCCGGAGTGGCCGGTACACTTTGAGATGGGTGTCGGCTTTCACGTAGCGGGCGCTGCTATGGACACCGACGATTCGGGATGCAGCTCCGTCGAAGAGTAATATAGGTAAGTTTATTTATATTTTTCAATCACACACACCCACACACACACATACTCGTTCTAATATAATACTATATATGATGCAACGACATAGTCTCTCTCACTTTGATTCGAGGAATCGAGTATTTTAATTCTGAATATCTCGGAAACTATTGAAGATAGAGCGGAAATAACTGAATTTTGATTCTCTATTCAAGCCGAGCGCGGTTCTATGCGCATTCATACGACCAAGCGAGAGAGAGAGAGAGAGAGAGAGAGAGAGAGAAAAAGACCCCCAGCACGCATGCTCTTCCACCTCAGCACACTTAGCGCGAGCATAGAAATGAACTCGTGCTAACTGCTGATCCTCAGTTCGGCCGAGGAGCAAACTCAGAGGTGCCCCTCTGATTGCATAGCATTAGTCCTCCGAACCCGAACATCCTTTCCCAAACCTAACAAACGAGGTGCCCCTCGATGTTTCTGGATATCCACGAGGTGCTCCTCGTAGAAGTTATCCACCGTCTTGACGTGCACTTAACACGTTTTCGTATGGTAGAGTAGAGGGGCCCCTCTCTCTACACTTCTGCCGCTTTCCCGGACGATGGGCGTATTTGAGGTGCCCCACACATGCCACTGGCTCTTGTCAAGGACTATCGAGGTGCTCCTTGGTAGAATCATTTTCCCGTATCGCAAAACCATTCAAGCTAAAGCTTCCGCAATAACGGGATAAACAATATAAATATATATTAGACTAATTGCGTCGCACGATACGTAATTATAAATTAATCTTTTATTTGTATTATTTTTGTCACAGAGCCAATTGAATAAAAATAATTTAAATAAAGTTGATATTCGGTAGCTACATTACAACGTTAATTTTGTTTTTTAGTTTTACCTATAGTGTTTTAGTTTAAATTTTATTATTTTCTGCATTTAAACCTGTTTTATGTACACTATGTACAGGTATGTATATTTAAGTATATATACAAAGTTAAATATATAGTAATCTGATGTCAATAAATAAATGTTTTAACTTGTCTCAGGAAAAAACCATTCTACTCCGTAACGAAATACTTCTTCGAAGTTAAGTGCAGGGGTATTGTCTTCTTTCCTCTAAAATACAAGTTTTGCCGCATTTACCGCATATGTAGCTATATGTATCCTACTAAAAGAATTTCAAACAAATAAACTTACTGTTTAATTAATTTTTTTAATGAAATGGGCGTCGTATGAACCGAGCTCTGAACCATTCTACATTTTTAGCAATATCCATGTATTCTTAAACGAGATATCTATGCAAAATTGTATAAAATCTGATCATTTCAACTTTTCGATGGATCTGCCTTAAATACACTTTTTATTATGTAATTATATACTTTTTTTATTATTTTATATATTTAATGCAATTATTTATAATTTAGAAAAAAGATGAATGGGATAAAACACCTCATCGTTCTTATGTGGAGATAGTTAGAGAAAATAAAGATTTTGAGGCTTACTATAAGACTCAAAAAATAGTTCCGGATGGAGATTGGAATGCATTTATTGATACTATGAGAGAAAATCTTCCTGTAGCTTTTCGCATAACCGGATCAAAAGCAGAAACTAAAACATTGCTAAAAATTGTTAAAGGAGACTTGTTTAGAGAAATTGTAAACATAAAAGTTGAAGATAGTCAAAGTACTGCCAATACGGAAGTAAAACCTCACTGCCTACCATTTTATCCACATGACTTAGGGTGGCAACTGCAACTTACTCGTAAAGATATAAGACGATCAGAAGCTTTTTCTAGATTACATAATTTTCTCATAGCTGAAACAAATAGTGGAAACATAAGTAGACAAGAAGTAGTTAGTATGGTACCACCATTAGTTCTTGATGTAAATCCCTGGCATAAGGTAAGTACTCAATATTTTTTTATTTTTAGCAAAGCCATAACTGCTTAGCACTGTAGAAGCATCCATATAATGTGTAAACCAACGGTACTTTTTGTGGCAAGAATGTAAAATTCTTATGTCTGAACTGCTAACATTATTTTTCAATGCAGTAAATTTATAATACCTATGTCATGCCTTATTTTGCGTTCCGCAAAATTAGGATATAAAATAGGTACGTTACACCTAACGCATTAGAACATAATATTTTATACTAGATGTGTATTTAATATTAGTTTAAATCGTACAATATTAGTTTTTGTGAACAATATAGAATTTTTATATTAAAATGTAACAAAAATTAATCTAATTTCAAGTATACTACAATTTTTTTTCTTTCATTATTTATATTCTTATATCTATAAAAAATGTAAAAAGTTACTTTTACGTGTTCTATAAATTTTAAATTTTAAAAAATGATGAAATTTACTTTGCGTATTCTATAAATGTTCAAATTCGTATTGATTTGAATAAAAAACTAAGTTGAAATTGTAAAGTTAGTACGCCGCTTGACGGTTTGACTTGTCAAATCTGCAGAAATAATCAGCACGAGACTATATTGTCGGTCAGCATCATGCGTTTTCTGTAAAACTATGGATCATTTTTTAAATTTTAAAAAATGAAGAAATTTACTTTACGTGTTCTATAAATGTTCAAATTCGTATTAATTTGAATAAAAAACTATGTTGAGGTTCGTTTCGTGGGTAGTGAAGTACTGAGAGTAAAGGAGACTTCGGCGTAGATGATTTGGAATCGTGAAATGATAAGAGAGAAGATTAAATAAAACTATTTACTCAGACTTTCAATAGATACCAAAGTTTTCACTCTTCACATTACTTCCTAGTTTACAAAACTGTAATCACAAATAGACGTCGATTTGACTCAGAAAATATCTTGTTAACGATACATATTTTATCAGCCGCAGCCGAAAAGGGTCATTCTTTACCCTGGATATATCTGTATTATAGTGGTCATTCTTCTACCTGTATATCTCTGTATTATAATGTTCATCCTCAATTATGTAAATATCAATCTTATGCTCCTTTAAAAGTGGATGCGCTAACACTTTAAAGTGGTATAACCGCTCTCTTTCTGTTTAGGGTAATCCTTGCTTCAAAACAGTACAAATACAACACTGTCACGTCGTACGACGTACCTTTTTAATATTGGTCAATCGTCAATCGAAAAGCGCTCGATTACGAAATGAATACCATGCATTCCCCAACATTTCGAAATAAGTATGAAACGAGCACGAAGCTACATACGCAATACATCAAATCACACTTTTGACCATTTAAAAACGATTAAAGGAGGACAATAAGTTAGTCTTTGACTCGGTCTTGCGACGAAGCTCTGTGCTCCTCAGGATCTACCTGCCGCGACGCTCCGTGCTCTGCAGGTTATTAAATAAAAATTCAAAATCGATAAAAATAAATATACTGTAATTTCGTTAACTACCGTTAACATCCGTCTAAATATTAATATCAATTCTAAAATTATAATATTTGTTTGAAGTCAATAAAGAAAATTTCATTTGATTAAAAAAGTGGTTTAGTTTAAATAAACTACGTCCACCAATCTACAGCGCCAAGCCGAACGAGAGATCAATACACACCAAGCAGTAAGTAGGACAATCCCTAAACTTATTCATTCTATCGTTGATAAATAAATCAAAATTCTAAATAATTAAGAATCTCGGTGGAGCATTATCCACATAGACATACGAGGCGTTTCACGTCATCTCTCCAAGCGCGGCGCGGGAGCGCTTAATCGTGCTGATTTCAGCTTATGTTTAAAGGGCTAAAATGCACCTAGAAATTATCATAACGAAGTGATTTTGATGTATTTTTTCCTCAGCTTTCCGATGGTCTTATCATTTGTAAAATTTGCTTAATTTGACCTTGAAAAAATATGAAATGTGCTATATCTCAAAAAATGCATTTTTAATATTTTTTTTGACCTGCTAGATCGAAAGAGGAGGAAATTTTACGTCGATATAGCTATTTTCTGGAAAGGGGTTTTTTGATTTTATCGAGATATCATTCAACAAACACAAGGCGCTCGACCAGTCGCGGGGCGCCGGGCGTGCTACTGCTGCAAACCTTAACTCTTAGCTGCTCGACTAACCATCATTACAATTTATACTCCTAAGCTTTTAAAGCTTATTCAAATCTTTTTAACAATTTTTGACTTTTTTAATTTAGGAAATAAATCGTAC
>UELU01100804.1:0-20754 GCA_900490025.1 Megastigmus dorsalis | reverse complement strand
GGTGTATTATGAGCTGTTGAAACCGAGTGAAACTATTACAGGGGATCGGTATCGAACGCAATTGATGCGTTTGAGTCGAGCATTGAAGGAGAAACGGCCACAGTATCAAGAGAGACACGATAAAGTTATCCTGCAACATGACAATGCTCGGCCACATGTGGCAAAACCCGTCAAGACATACTTGGAAACCCTAAAATGGGAAGTCTTACCCCACCCGCCGTACTCTCCAGACATTGCTCCTTCCGACTACCATTTGTTCCGATCGATGGCACATGGCCTAGCTGAGCAGCATTTCCATTCTTATGAAGAAGTCAAAGAATGGATCGATTTGTGGATCGCCTCAAAAGACGCATCGTTTTTTCGAGATGGTATCCGACAATTGCCCGAAAGATGGCAAAAAGTAGTGGCTAGTGACGGACAGTACTTTGAATCATAAACAGCTAATCACTTTTTCAGAATAAAGCCTCAAATTTTCGAAAAAATCGGCGGAAGCAAAGTTGTGCACCTAATACAATAACGAAAAATGAATAAAAAAATTTTGGTTGTGGTTTTCGAACAATGGAGAAGCCTCAGGCATACATTTAATTGAACATTTTACATCAAATTACTACATAAATCGACTAAAAGAAGAAATCATACCTATAATTAACAGCAGTGTGAAACATGTAATTTGTTTTATAGAAGCAGCTAAACCTTTTGTGAATAATAAAATAATCAATTCCTTCTACATGAAAAATAATTACTAACGCTTTATGGTTCCGTTATCATTAACACAAATTTTAAACATCATTGATACCGCGATTGAGGATTTTAAATTTCAATTTCATGAAGTATAAATGAAAAATCAACTTAAACACGTGGATTATGAAGTTGTGTGGAACCAGCGTCATTAAAAACCAGATTTTGAACATTCCATTAAGATTTTACTGACTGATTAATGAAATCGCCCTTGAAGAGGTATTCTTTTACATTATAATAAAAAAAAATATTGCAATTCTTATTATTTATTAATCCTTTTTTAGATGAATAAAAAGTTCAAGAATGAAATTGCAGTTGATGATACTAGTGATAACGAACTCATAGAAGAATTTGATTTTGCTTAGAAAATAGAATATTTTATGAATAGATTTCCACGTTAGTAAATTAAAATATGCATGTTAAAATACGTATTTTTTGTAAATATATGTAATGTAGCCATTTATATATTTTTTAAAATAAAATATATAGATAAGGATAGTTGTTATTTTTACTGACATAAGCACGTGCATCTATCAAAATTAGTTATAGCAGGTTAGTTAAAATAAAGAACACTATAAGCGCGTAGAATAAAGAACTACAAGTAAAGAGGTACAAATAAGAAATACTGTTTTATTTAAAAGAGTGGAAGAATCAGATAAACAAGCTATTGCTATTGAATAGATCATAATAAGGATGGTTAAAATGAGCCGATTATGTATGATAAAACAATTGAAACCAAATTAAATATTTTAGAAGAATAAAAAAAGTTACTTGATATTATTTCACAGGCCATTTTTAATATTTTTGATGGCTATATATGGACTGGTAAGTATAAAACAATTATAAATTTTGAATATATATATATAGTTATAAGTTGATGAATTTATTATTCCTTAGTTATTCACAATGTTAAAATGAATCTATCGATCATCAAGGAATACTGCAAATTTTCTTTTATTGCTACTATTTTGCGACGTTTCGAGGGCTTATCAACGTATACCCTCCTCTTCAGGCAGATTAAATAGTCAAAACAAAAAACCATATAAAAATACAAAAATTACACTTCATGCATCACAGCTACTTTACGGACAATAAAACAAACCTTGCAAGGTCTCAATTGAGATACTTATAAACTATTGTATCGTATACTATCACAGATTCTAATATAACAATCCTTCAAGAAAAATCAAAACTTATTATAAGTGAAAACAAAATAAACAGGGAAATTAATAATAATCTTTTCAAAAACATTTTCTTCTAAAAAAACTGTTCAAAAGGTTAAAATCGCGCGAAAACCACTCACTTTATCTTATACCATCACTTTCTTCACTCATCATTTAATAATAAAAATTCGTACAATTAAATAAAGCTATTAAAATCGTTGCTTATTTGCTATATACTGATAAATTTCCACAATAGATAAAAATAATAGATAAATAAAAGAGGGAGAGAGCCTTCCAAAATCGTGACGAAAATTAAAAGGGAGGGGGGGGGGGGGAATAATGAATTGTCGTTAAGATTTGATTTTGAAAAAAGAATAGAAGAAACAAAACTTCGCCATTGCGAGAGGAATAAACAGTTGTCGAAAGAGGACAAATTTGATTGCACGTCGGACATTTTGTTATTTATTAGAAAATTTATTACTTTAAATCTTTGATATTCAGCAGAGTTTTGTAATAAGTTGGTTAAGCAATAAACATTTATACTTAGTTTACAAGTTTATATTATTTTTTATTCTTTTAGTGATATACCACTATTGAAAAAAAAAGATAAAAATACATATCCTAGATAACCCCATTATTTTAGAGCACGAGAGTATACATTAGCTACATCCGATATTTTAGAGTAATTATCTTATTGGATGCAATATTGAGAAAAGGTGTATTTTAATTATTAATACGTAAAATATATTTTATAAAAAATAAATAAATCATTTAATAGCCATAATGAAATTTTATAATAATTAACTATTATTATAGCATTTAATTGCAACGGTTTTCATTTTTTTCATCATGAGACTAGACACTGATTATATAGAACATACAAGGACGTTGGGCATATCAGGATAGATTTAAAATTATACAGTGATATAGATGCATTGTGAACAGCAGCATTGTTCGGTACGGAATGGAAAACAACGGAATAATACGTGTTGTAGAAAGGCTCCGGCAGCGAGCGAGCAGCGCTTCGAGCGCACACACACGCACTAGCGAACGCATATATACTTTCATGTAAACGCTTCTGCGCAAGCGTTGAGTCTACCGAGCTTATCTACTCCGCAGCATTGAGCATGCTAGTCAGGTTAGCTCTCAGCAGTCAAGCTTGATAGCAACAAATAAAAGCTAAACACTACAATTCTCACAACTCTCAGTACTCATTTATTCTTCTCATTCGTTCTCCTTAACTCCAGAAGACGATCTTCATTTAAGTAGGCGCCCACACACGGCACGTACCTACAACTCGTGGCCCTGACTAGGAGCGAGACGACAGCGGCAGACGACATCGGAAGAGGTGCAACGCAACAACGAACTTCAGTGCAGCGCACGTGGGACGCCTCAGTTGCCATTTTCATAAACGCAGACTCAGCGTGAGGGCCACACAGTACCTGTTGCTACTACAACTGCACCATCTCCACGATCATCATCTGCTCGGTTACCATCGTCTTGCCACCTGCACTCGTCAGCACCTTCTGGGGATACGAGAGGACGAAAGAGAGACAGATAGATAGAGAGAGAGAGAGAGAGAGAGAGAGAGAGAGAAAGCCGGAGCATCGCATCAAGGCGTTGTGGCCGGCACTACACAGCTCCACTTTCGGACGACGCCACGCGGCATTGCCTCGGCGTTTCGACAAGCAGCAGGGCAATCACCTTTAGGTAGAAAAATTGTACAATCAATGTAATTTTTTCTTTTAATTTTAAATCGTGAAACGCGATCGGGTGAGCGCGTGTATATCACGCATATTTTTCTCATGCATGCTCTTTGCGGCTACTAGGCGCCATTTTCATTTTTTTCATAAAGTCTTTAATATTATACAGAAAATTATACGACAGTGCGCGATTATAGTCGTGCTTTTTTCTATTATTTGAGAGCGAACGGACGCATTTTCTGAACTCAAAATTTCTCGCACAAATTTCGGTCCGCGACACAGGCTATGCACAATAATGCCGATGCGGAACAAATGAGTTTTAATGAATTATATGCCTCAATTGCCGCTCACGAAAAGCAATAAAGGCACAGTTCTTTTTTTCTGTCATCGCCGGCTACGCATTTCGATACATTAATGCAACGAGCAAATGGTCACCTAGGTAAGAAATTATTAAAGCATCACCATCCTCAGCAGCAGCAAAGTAGCTTCTCAGATTCGGCAACGCAATCACAAAATTTCTTACGGCCGCAACTACCTAGTCTTCGTCTTCATACAAGAATTTTAAATTTTATAACGCCGTGGAGTGCGAGGAGTCGACCTCCTGGTGCGCAAAATTAATTATTAATTATTTTTTAAATATTTATAATTTTCCTTGTTCCCAAAAATATGCAACAGGCTCTTTAGCTCAGGGTTCTCGGACGTGTAGTGCTCGCCGATTAACTGTAATCTTTTTCGGCACACACAATCGACAATTAGCAAGCGGAGACACCTGTTAATTTATAATGATTTTTCTTTCTCTTTTTATCGCGAAAATCATGATTATTAAGCACCAGGAAAATCGATTTTAAATTCAATTATTTTATTCTTAGCGTTTCTGGAGTCTGCTTAATCATTTTGTTCTCGCGAATTTCCACATATTTGGCTTTATATAAATTGATAATATTTTACATTTTCACATATAATGATATACATTTGTTTCATATATATTTTATGTCAATTTATATGCAATATTATTCACGTATGTATTTTGTAGTGGATTGGGAACTCATCGTCGTAATTTTTACGGCGTAATTATTATAAGTAAGAAAATATCACATAATTTATTTGAGGTGTCCGTGCGTTTCGAAGTGTTTCGCTATCGATTCACAATAACCCTTTTATGGTGAACCCTGAGAGCAGTGCGAGCACCGAGAGTACATCATTCATTTTAAAATTCAAAGCCGGCTTCGCTGAGTTCCACGTTCCAAGCAAAGAATTCTTACTTTATAAGCAGCAGCAGCAGGAGAAATCGTCTCCAATAATTTTCCCTAATTTTTTTTTCTTTATTAGCATTTTATTCCCGCGTGTAAGGAAAACTCTGAGTGCTTCAGTAGTCGACTGCCGGCTCTCTTTTTCCTCTGATTACAAAGTTTTGACTTAACCACGCAAGAGATTTGAAAGATTTTAGCACAATTAAAATTTTATTCTCATGTCCAAGGAAAATCCGTAGTGCACTGCTCGTCGACTGCCAGCAGTCTTTTCACGCAGACACGAAAAACCTACCTGGCGGCGTGAGACATTAAATATTTATATATTTGTTACATATTAATATGAGAAGAGTTCTCCTCAGTTGCTGCATAATTTTAAGTAGTGTTAAGACGACTTTCCTCACCAGTGATTGCTCAAAAGACTTATTAGAATATATAAATCTACTCTATCCGTTGACGACCACCCGCTCGTGTGGTGTGTCCGCAGACCCAAAAAAATGGAATCATAACGGAAAGATAATACGGAAATTAATCCCTTAATTGTTCTAAGTAATCCCAACACTGAGTCAAATAATGACTTGTCTAAGGTGGGCGCCACGGGGCAAGATGGTGACTCAGTGAGACTGCAACCGTCTACGAACAATGTTATTAACGTCACGGGAATTAATTTAGATAAAGAACCTACCGATAGCGCTCAAACCATGGCCGAAAAAATTTTAGGCGTGTACAAAGAATCGATATTTTGTACATTTGGCTATAGAAATATTTATTTATTATATAAAATATAATATTATTATCAAATATTTATTTATTATTTATTTATTATTTGTCATTACATATTTATTACATTCATTCATTATTTTAAAGACAAAAATCAAATAATTATATTCATATTAAATGAATTTTATCATATTATTTGTTATAACATTATCTTTTTCAATGATTTACATTACGGTTTATTGCTATTTTTTACAATCCCTCACTGCGTGAGCAAAATAGGCTCCGAAAATCGAATTTCGCTTACAGCGTTGGAAAAAATATTTTAACTACTTTTTGGAAGATCGTAGCTTTAAAATTTTTACAAATCACAAACCACTGATTTATGCACTCTCGCAAAATCCGGACAACTGTCCACCTATTCGCGCTCGCATTGCTATCTGCGGGGCGAGGATAAAGTTGTAGCTGACTCGCTGTCGCGGATCGATCCTTCCATCGTGCCAACTAAACCCCCAAAAAATGCTCTAAAAATTTAAAAAGCGATAAGATCGAGGTAACCGATTGGAACTTCTTTTAATCGATAATATATGTCTTGAGAATGTCCAGTTGATTTTGACGGAAATTGACTAATGTAGAACATATTTAAATTGAGCTAGAATGTGTTTTTTTTCTGCTGCGTCCATTTTCTCAAATTCTTATTTCAACTCGCGATATCTCGGCAAGATATTAATATATATCATTCAAATTTTGACACGATTATCATCAATCTATTCTTCGAGATGTACGAGTAGTCCAGAGTCTTCTTATTTACAATTGCAAATATTGTGTTACAAATTTTCGAATTTGGAATTAATATTAGAAAAAGTTTTTTAGAAAGTTTCAAATTTGTAAATGTAACGGTTACTATACTGTAATAATTTATTAATAATTTATACGACGCGCGAGTGCAGACTACATCAAACAGTTGAATTTATTGTTTTTCGACCCTATACAATTTGGATGGAAACTAGAAAACATTTCACATTAACAATGCATACCCATCCGGCCGCGTGACAGACAGGCTAATTATACAACACTATGTATGGCCCAATATGGCCAAACTAATTCGACATAGTGCAAGGGTTGCATCAGAAAGCTTAACTCTCGAACTTTAATTTCATTGTTATTTTCTATGCACGATTAAAGACAAAAAAGTTATTATCAACTACAAAAAGAGTGCTTAGGGGGGCACGTCTGACAGCTAAGGCGTGGTACGTTTGGCGTGAGGAAGACGGTGTCGAGGAACAATCATAACCTCTTTCGCGCATTTCGAATCAGTGGTACTTCGCGAATATTAAGTCCTGATATTATTAGTGTTAGTTTAATGGTGAGGAAATATAAAAAATAAAAAAATAAACTCTCTTGGACTTAAATACATCCACCAGAGCGCGCCAAACGTGCCCCGTTGATCTGCCAATTTTACCCCCCTAATAGAATAGGCGGGGCACGCTTGGCAGTTTTCTTTTATAAGAGATAAAAATATACTGCGTGCCGAAATGGGTTTAAACGTTACGGTATTCGATTATTAAAGAAATAAAGAGTGCATGAATATTTAAAAGAAAGTTCATATCCATTTCCTCTTTTATTTATTCTATTTTAAACATTTTCTGCCAGTGGTACCCTACTCTCCCCTACCAGTAACCATTCAACGTTTAGAACCGGCCTACTACGCAAAAGATGAATGCAATAACTTGAATTCCGAAATGTCCAATGCAACTACTAATTTTAATCACGATGCAAGTGGATCGAGATACTAACATTAACCTAACATTAACCTGCGTAAATAAATTCTTTGAAAATAATAACAATACCGCGTGTGTCTACGCCTTGTCCCTCAATCAAATACACTTAACACCAGAAAATCCGATTGTTTAGAAGAGCCCCTCTGTATCACGGTACAGGCTCAGGTGCGTGCAAGCAACGATGCGGACGAGTTGTCTCCAGGCGGGATGTCGATGATCAGGTGGCTAGTGTTGAGCCACAGAGCGATATAAATAATAAAGAGGTTCTAGCTCCGAATAAAACGTAACTAAACAAAACCGTATCAAATTCGACCGTATGCGGAGGCATTCTAGTAACTAATAAACAAAATAGGGTTAGTGGAGTTCCCTCTGAACTCGGCAATAATACGACTTACAAAGTTACTTCTAAATCAAAGTAAACTAAATTTATTCCCAATTTTAAAAAAAACTATATTTTAAATAAAATATTTTAGATAAACCGAAATCTAGTCTAAACAAAAAAAAAAGCGAACTAAATGAATTAGATTTAACGACAATGTTAATAAATGTATAGTCCAATCCTCGCACTCACACCCTAAAACCTTTTGTAAGCATAAAACAAGTCGCAAGAGCAATCTAGAGGAAACAAGTCACTTCCCTACGTACCCGAGTAGCATACTAATCCAGAGAATACTTGCTTTTTTAATTGCTAGCTTTCCCTGGGTCAGCTTGCTCGAAGCAATGTCTTCCTTTAGCAGCTGGACCAGAGTCGAGGACGTCTCTGAGGCAATCGACGCAATCTCCGAGCGCCTGCTGGTCGCCATCATGGCGACGCCGGAAGATTCAATTCAGCGACAACATCTCCGCTTGGCAGAACTACATCTTGCCACCTTCAAGGAACAATTCATGCGCATGGTTACCGAGCGCTTGAATGCGCTCAGCCGTGCGTCGCAAGAGACCGCGATGCGCGTTCCGCCTACAAGCGACTGTAGGCTACCTACACTGTTCGCAGGTGATCAGCAGATCTGCACCTTACTCATTTATAATATGCACAGAGTTTCTAAAAAGGCCATTTATGAAATGCTGATCGACTGCGGACAGTCACATTTTAGGGTCGACATGGTCTTTGTGCGTGGCCGCCGATGCAGCGCGCGCATTTCCTGCGATAATCTTGCGTCGTCCACCTTAATGCAGTGCGATGCACTTCTTAATAAAATATTTTTCAAAGGCGGAGGAGGAGATAAGGCGGGCAGGAGGTTTGTAAAGGTTTGCCCATTTAACGAGAAAAAAAACACCAGCTCGCCGCTGGCAGTGCGTATATCGCAGGGAGCACCTCCTGCTTGCCTTCTAGCCTTTCGTCTCGACCCAGTTTTGGAGGGCATAATTAAATTTTTAAATAACGATGATAAACTTGCGTTTGTCACTGCGTTGGAAGGATGGAGCAAGCCTTGTGCAAAGATCGGAATATTGGATTTTGACTCTGGTAACTGGCGATACCAGACGGTTGGCGGATTCGACAGGATGCTGGAGGACGCACGCCAATTTGACTTGAATAGCATCACCATCGGTGAGTGGTGGCCCATGGAGACTCCGAACTTCCAAAAGTTTTTAGATGTTATCACAAGCAAACCGTTGGTTACAAGGAGGCCAAGGTTGCTCATGAACGTTGACTTGCGGGGCGTCATGCTCACTCCCACGGCACTCGAGACGCTGATCCAAGTCTTCTCTATAAAAGTGCTGATATTAGGAAAAACTACAGGGTTTTTTGAGAGAAGGATTAGCCTTGAGGGGGTAGAGCGCCTGGCGATCTACGACAATCCGACGGTACGTTTGTCATGGATTGAGGAGCGCCTCCCCCAGGAGGAGCGACATAGGGAGGTCCTGACCTCGTGGCTAGAGGGTCGACCCGGCGAGACACTAACTTCAATTAAACTCATTAACTGCCCGCAAATTCGCGTTGAGCCTATATTTAACTTCTTAGAAAATAATACTATTTTAAAAGAGCTCAGCCTGACCGACTGCTCCAATATCGATCGGAGTCAACATATCTGGGAGCTCCCCGAGAGGGTTTTCAACTCAAATAACGAGTTGAGGACCCTCCGGCTGGAGCATACGGGGTCGACGATCGAACCGCTGGACTTTGTCCATCAGCCTGTACTATTTATGCACATGCATTTGGAAGAATTGAGCCTTAAAGGCAGTCGCTATTTAGAACAGAGCCTACAGTGCTATTTGGACAGTGCTCCGGCGCTTCGTATCGTCGACTTCACGGGATTGGATGTTCCGCAGGAGAGGCTCAACTTCTCCTCGCTTCCGCGTCTGACCACTCTAAAGCTGCCCTACCACTGCGGCATAGACAATACTCTGGAGTCTCTTGCAACTCTTCGAGTGCAAGAGGTTTTAATAACCAACACTTTGGATAAGAATAAGCTGATCGAGGCATTCAATCCTCGCTTCGTTAGAGATGTCCTGCCCAGAGTGCCATTCTTCAGCTTCGCGGCGGTCATGTGCAAGGTCAACCTGTGCGACACCACTCGGTGCCACGCAGAATCATGCGGGGCGTATGTGACGCCAAAGAAACTCACCGCTCCTTATGGCGATAACTTTTACGATCTCTTCGAAATAAAGCTCAATCGCCTGCAGTAAAAAAAAAAACGTTCAATCCACACCGCAACCAGAGACATAACCACTATCGCCCACGGGCGACCTACGCACACCTACAACATAAATTCACTGAACAGCAGGGTGATTTATTAATTAAATGTTTACTCACGCCAAATAGCATATACTGCTTCATTTTCATCGAAAACAACAAAGTGATTAATTAAAAATGGATCTGAATTATTAAAAGAAATCCAACCACATTGGAAAACAATGAACATCAACAGCAATAAAATTAATGAGCAGCCTAAACTCACAACAACTTAATATTTAATAACAAGACAACTGCACTCGCACTCCTGCGATCCGACATGAATATAATGCATCAATACGAACTACACGGAGAAAAAGGATGTAGCAATATTTATGATGAATATACGAAAAATTACTATGCTGCGTACCAAAGCTGTGATATACTCATTTTATGGAGATTTTTCTTATATTCATAACAAATATTACTATGGACATAGTAATTTTGGCTATAAATTTCTATAAAAATTGCTATGTTGAATAGTAATTTTTGTTATAAACATAAGAAAAATCTCCATAAAATGAGTATATCACAGTTTTGGTACGCAACATAGTAATTTTTCGTATATTCATCATAAATATTGCTACATCCTTTTTCTCCGTGTATATAAAATAGCAAGTAGACACAGGACTTCAAGCACTTCTGTTTTTTAATATAAGTCACGACAAACACTTATGCAAGGCCACTTGGTGGTTCAAATGAAAATTAACTGCATAAATACACAGCCCAACTTAAAAAGGGTCAACTGTGATATACACGAAACTGTTAAATACAGCGCTAATCATATATATTATCGCAAATTATATTATATTTATCTGTCATATAGTCGCAGTATGAATCCGTATAAATTTTATTATATTCATCAGCAATTAAACTCTAAGCATCATTCATAGCGATTTATAATAAATTAAGAACGAATACTTTATGACAATTGATTGTACAATTTAACTGCGATATTAAACTAAAAGGAATCACATGCCTTGTTGAAATGCTAAACATTATTTATAGCACTAAATGCTAGACTGACTTATAGTAAATTAAGAATAAATATTTTTTAACAATTTACAATTTAACTGTTTATATGAAACTACAAGGAATAGCATACATTTGTATATTATAAGAAATATGAACTACTTAAATGTAGGGGAGAGTGATGTACACATCTCACTCACGGCAGCGAATAAGCAGCGCTTCGAGCGCAAGCACACTAATCGTACATGTAAACGCTTCTGCGCAAGCGACGTATCTACCAAGCTCATCTGCTCTGCAGCATTGTAAATGCTAGTCAGTCTAGCTCCAGCAGTCAAAACCGGTAGCAGCAAATAAAAGCTAGACAATACAGTTCTCTTAAAACTCTCAGTACTCTTTTGTTCTCCTCATCCATTCTCCTTAACTCCAGAAGACGATCTTCATTTAAGTAGGCGCCCATACACGGCACGTACCTATGCGTGCTTTGAAGTATGAATGTAGATCAATATTTGAAAGAAATGAGTAAGTGACTATGATAAGCGTACTTGAAATATGAATGTAAATGAATATTTGAAAGAAATGTGTAAGTGACTATGATAAGCGTGCTTGAAGTATGACTGAATGTAAAGTATTGGATGCTTGGAAAGAATAAATGAAAGTAATCGGATGAGTGATTAGCTTATGGGAATTCTATAATGATTCTTTAGATTTGGAATGAATGCTTAAGTGTTAGAGAGTTCTAGATGTGTATGTATATGAATGTTGGTGAATGACAGTAGTTAATTGTTCTTCCTTATTCCCTTTCCTTTTTCTTTTTTGATACATATTTTTTATTACAGTATCTGTACAAGGGTCTATTTTTTTTTGTTTGATTAAATTAAAACACATACATGTAAAAATATCATGCCAGATTTTCCTGTTTTTTTAATTCTTTTTTTTTGTGAATTTATTTTAACTAACACTATTAATTAACACAAAATAATTCATTTAATAGGTGGTCTCGAATATCTGTCAGTTGAGAATCTCCTCTTCATGTGGAAGAAAAGAGAGGCACCAGCCGGTGCATCCTTTCATGCATCCTCTTCAAGAATGTTACCAGGCCTACGTTATAAAATCAGCTGCAGCTGATAGGCCTGATTCCCCTCATGCGCAGCATGACATTCTACGCACCGATAGCCCTGCGCATCTGATGGAACATAGAGTTTTACCCTATAGCACTTGGCTATAATGAATTACTGAGGATTTACGCTTATTGATTATTTTTTTTAAATTATACTTTCAGTAAGAAAAATGAAAACTGACATCCAACCACTAAATAAGAAGTAAAAGCTCCCTATTAAATCAATCAGTTTTAAAGTAAACACTAATTCTTTTGTAAAAAAAATTTTTGCATAACACATAGCTTCTTATTCAAATGACCTTTCGATAAATCCACCTTCATCGAATCTTCTTGATAGAGAATCAAGTTTGTGAAGAATCGGTGAATCCAAATCAATTGGAAATGTGAAACTTGGTTTGGCCAAATTATCTTTGATATATGAATATTTTCATTCTCCCAAAAATAATATCGCACAATCAAATAAGTATCTAAGCAAACAATCCGATCGTCTCCTGAAAGTCTATTGAAGCAGTCGGAGAACGAGGAGACTTCACGAAATCTTTCCCGTATCTCTTTAGATTCCAACATATCAAGAAGGTTGAAGTCCCTAGAGGTGTGAGATTGATTTTAGTTAGATCTTCAGCCGAATAAACGGTGAAGGCTGTTGGCAGCACATTTTTAAATGCACTTAAACAGCTTTGTGCAAAGGATGTGATTAAAAAAGCAAATAGAGTAATAACTATGAATATTATTCTTCCAATTACATTTTTTTGGTTTCCTAGTATTGGAGTTTTGGACAACAGTCGCATGAAATTCAAAGCAGCTAAGAATATTGATTCATTTAGAACACATCTCAAACTAATAATGGAAGTGAAGCTCATTATCATGAAAAAAGTCCAAACTTTCAGGTCAAATATATAAAAGAATATTTCAACATAATTAACTAAATACTTTGAGGATGCAATTTTAATTGTGCTTTCATAGAAAGAATATAATTGTTGTTTCCAATAATCACGTGCAAAATACATAGTGGTTGAAATATCGAGTTTACTAGTCAATACTTCTTTAATTGGTCCTTGAGGTTCGCCATGTTCGTTGATGAAACCAAACTCGTTATAAAACTTTGTAGAAACATTTACATTTAAATGAGTTAACAGCTCATTAATAATCGTATTTTCTGCAAACTTACATGTATTCGTTTTTTTAATTTCATGGATCGACTCATTTAAGAAAAAAGCCCTGCTTATTTTGATATTATAGCCATTTAGATTATTAGTTTTATCAAAGTATAAACTATTGCAGATTGATGTATCTGTTTAGGATTAATAATATTTCAATTAGCCTGATACAAACCAATTTGAAATTTTACCAGTATTAGATCAATTAATGTATTTTGTATACTGTTATACTTAAGATATGTAAATATGGACTTATAAGGTTTACGCATAAAATGTATAAACAGCTTATAGTGTTCGCTAATCCTATGATTATATCGCATGAACTTTCAAAATATCAGGACTAAATTCGCAAAAGGATTGTAAGTATAGTAAAATAAATTATTGTCCACGGTACGACATAAATATACAGCTGATAAAATATTAAAATTCCGCATTGTATGCTAAAATGATTCTGCCATTAAACAACTGTTTACAAAATGTACATTAACTATAAAAAAACTAGCTTCGTGGTTCCACCAAATAGAATTTCTCATATTTTCCAGTAATATTGCAAGAGTTGCATTAGATGATACTATAAATGCGACGCTCGTTGCATGCTTAGTCTGTTTACTGAATGAGTCTCATTTATTTTGTAAGCTCTCTGAAAACGTCTATGTTTAATAAAGACATTATTTTCATTTGTTCCAATTAAAATTATTGGACTAATAGAATGAAAAAAATGAATTGATGCATGACGAATCCACTATATTCCCATCGATAATGAGCAAACATATTTTTGCTTTTCAACAATATTTCATAAAATTATCCTGCAATATTAATTTTTTGATTATTCAGAAAGCTAAGACATTGATGAATGTACTTAATGATAACTTACGGCT
Source organism: Megastigmus dorsalis (assembly GCA_900490025.1). NCBI lineage: Eukaryota > Metazoa > Arthropoda > Insecta > Hymenoptera > Megastigmidae > Megastigmus > Megastigmus dorsalis. The sequence goes on along the minus strand of UELU01100804.1, from coordinate 6,610 downwards.
ACTTGAAGTATTTCGGTAGAATTTCTAAGAAATAGATCTTTGCTTTCTATTTTGGCTGATATAAGTTGAAAAAAAAGAAATTTAACATATAAGGTATAAAAAATAAAAATATTTTTAAAATCATTTTAGTATTATATTTATATTTCCGAATATTGTATAAGATTTTCACTATACGGATAAACCACGAACAGTGTCATAAGACTGACTATTGGAAATAGAACACAATTTCCTTTTCACTTTTAAAATACCGACCAATTACGGTATAAAATATTTTCTATGAAAAATAGTAACTGTAGCGAATGCGCATTTGCTTGGTATTTATTGTTCTTCTAGTTATTGCGTAGTTACGGTTCTTATGGATTTGTTCTTGTTTTGTATTAAAATTATTTAGCATAAGTGCAAAATTATGTGAGCTATTTGTTTTGTTTATTTGCTTCTAACATTGTTGTAACCGTTCGATAGTTTGTATTTTAACATAAGGTAAAGTACCCAATATACACTTATTCTGAAAGTATGAAATATCCGTCCTTAATTATTGCTATGCAAGGGTCTAATTAAAAAAAAAAAATAAGATTTTTGGTGTGCATGTGTGAATACCTAACCTGTGATTCGAGAACGAATGAACCCATTTTCGAATTTCAAAATTTATTTCATTTGTAATAATATGGAAATCGTTCGTGAAAGAATTTTATTCAAGGTTGGAAACGATCTTTCCGAACAAATAAAATACATTTTTAACTAAGTGGCCATTTTATTTCTTTCATTTCTGGGATGGCGGCTAAAAATATTTATTTTCAGCCTAGCGGCCCGGAAGTACTACTTTCTAGACCGGTGTTGGTTTGAGACAATGGTAATTTCGGTCTCGCTAGGCAGAAAAATAGTATACGCATCATGAGAAATAATATACTATTTTTGCCTAACGGACCTAAAGTACCACTTTCTTTCCCGTTCGAAAATCTTGTATTTTCGACGTCGCTAGGCGAAAAAATAGCCAGCCTAGACCTCATATTTGCCACCCTCGCATATATCACTTCGCATAACGCCTTCGGCTCGGGTGTGAATTTACATCTAGACTGTCTATTAAGTTTTGTCGATTTTTTTTTGGTTTTATTTAAAAGTATTAGCATGAATTTACTAAATTTTCAATATTTGTTATTTTTTAGCAAATAATATCATGGCAAGAATCGATTTTCTGCGGCGATATTCGATAACAGGAGTAAAACTGCTCTAATCTTTCAAAATTTTATACATATAAATAGCAATTTGAGTTTTTCTGATTATTCAGTTTTTTTATGCATATTTTTTAATTAATGTATAGTTCAATGGACTTTGGTGTTTGATGTGTTATTTTATTTGTATTTTCAAATATTGTCAAAAGATAATAATTGTTTTAATTATGATTCTTTAAAATCTGAAGAATTAACGTTTGTTTAAAAATTTGTAGCTACCTTATATAGTCTATATTACTACCTTGTATAGTAAGATATGGATATTTGTTCAGATTCTTGAAGAAATCACTATAAACGCAAATTTTTTGTCATAGATTTTAGATTTAATTAGTTATTGGAATTTAATTTGTTTGTTGTTTTGACACTGCTCTGTATTTTGATTATTATTCGTTAGCTAGATTTCTAGAGTAAAGTGTTCACTATTTAAATCATTCGTAAATCTTTCATCGGCTGTAAGATTACACAGTGGCTTAAAGAAAAATGTTTCAGCAATCTAGATCATAAAATTCATAAATGTAATAAAAATATAAGTTATGTTTTTTTTATATAAAATATTATCATCACTCGTACGACAATTAAAAGATTTTACTGATTTTTAAGTTTTTATTTTAAATATTTTTAATTAAAGTATAGGTTGATGGATTTAGATGTTTGTCGTCTCATTTTATTTGTATTTTTAAATTCTTTTAAAATATAATTTGTTTTATTATCATTCTTCAATATCTGATAAATTAATATTCGTTTAAAAATATTTGGTTATGTTATAGTCAAAGATATTGATATTTTTTCATATATTTAACGAGATATTGTATTAAATACTTCAAATATAAAAGAATTATAAATATAAGATGATAAAAACATATCAGATTCTAAAGAAGTATTGGATAAAGTAAAACTTAACAAGCATATAATAGATAAATAAAACATTTGTGTAACTGTTAAAAATATACTTAAAATAGTAAATAAATTTTAAAGTGATACACAAATAGTATTTGTATATTATTTACAAAAACTAAATTTTATTATTAGATTTGTATAAAGGAAACTACTAATGAAAATGATGAATTAAAAAAATAAATTTATTGTAATATTCCATTCTATTTAAAAATATAACAGATTTTTAATTCTTCTTTCACTCATATAATTAGTTAATTCCGGTTCAATACTATTGAAATCATCCAGTGATAAAGGGCTTGTAACCGACTCTAGAGCAGTCGGATTATTAAACAATTTATAATGATATTAAATAAAATAACTAATCAATTAAAGAAAAGTTATTTAACTTTTTATTAAACAAAGGAATTAAAATTATTGAATAACATATGATTACGATAGCACGACTCTTAAGCGTCTGACCTTTTTTTGTGAGCGCGAACTCATTTCGTCGGGATTCGCCGCGCATTTGTAAAAACTTCTCCTTGGTAACTGTGACAAAAGCTTCTATGGCCATTCGATCATCGGTAAGCCTCTGAACTTGCGCATCTCGTGGCTCTCTTCTTTTATCCATCGTTATCGGTATAGGTGTAGAGAGAAAAAGCGGCCCCGATCGAACATATATGTGCACGCGGCCTGCGTAACAGTCATTTTTCTACCTGTCACGTCGAAGTTAATGTCTTTTTAAAAGTACTATAATTTTGTAGCTTGACAAAGAAGTGAGGTAGGAACAGGGCTTCAAAGTAGAAAAGCGAACGGTATTTTTGACGAATACAATTAAAAACCTTTGCTGAAAGATGCATTTAGTTTAGAAATCCGAGCTCTTTAATACTGTAATCGTAACATGATGCGAATTATGTCTCTGATATAATGTCAAGCTTAAAGTATCAAGAGATGGAAAAAAAATGCTTTTAAAGAAAACTTTGAAGTCAGTTTACTGTGTAATTCTGATGAATTGCCTATAGTAATAGTGTAAATACTCAAGTATGGTTGGTACAAGCGTAAGTGATTAATATTCCATAGAACATCGAAGAAATTATCAGCTTGTATGCAGAGTTTATTATAGAAAAAAAGCGGTGTATAAAATGCAAGAGGATCAACGCAGAATATAATGCAATACAATGACAATAACGCTTGCAGTTACTGTGAATATTCCAGCGGAATCTGTCGAACTGGATCAAGATTTAATCATATTTATCCGGTGTTTGATTATCTCCTTTTACTTAGAACTAAAGAAGGAATGCTTTTTCAAGCTCGTGAGACAGTATATGAGAACAGAATACACTTCAAAGGTGTAAAAAACCCTCAATAACTGCTTTAATACCTTAATTTGATATTGCTACTTTATTTGTTTATGACTACATGCTTGCAATCTTACTGTGAGTTTTTCACGTGCATTTAAAATTATGGTTCAACGCTAAAAATAAAAATTATCCATACTACGTTAAAAATCATTCAGAAATGAAATTCATAAAAGTCTATTCGAAAGTTTTCCCTCGGATAATGTAATTCGAACTCCGAGAATATTTCCCCATTTTATCGAAGGAAAAGCTCTTTACAAATTATGATAATCATTTTATATTACTCGTGCATGTTACAAGAATCTTATTGAAAAGTACAATCCATATTCGGGAGATAGATCTAGTAGAATGCATAGATGTTCGAATTATTTATAATGGATATAAAAAAGTTGTATGGGCGAAGAAATTGTTCCTTTAAGTGCATCAACTAACTCCTATACCAAAACACGTGCGACTATGTGAATCACTTTAATCTTGGTCAGCATTTCCTTTTGAAGATCAAATAAAATAGAGATGGATATAATTAATAGTTTGTACGTTTTTAATGCATGCAAAGAAACATAAATTAGAACTTCAAGAAATAACCGCTGAAAAAGAAGTTATTTTAATATTTTTTGAGATAACGATTCTTCCGGGTCTATACTGTTTATTATGTTATTAAATAATAAAATATTTGAAGTTACTCGTGAACTAATAGCGCATGTAAATAGAAAATAGATTGGGCACCTTACATTATTCCTATTCGAAGTACTTACTACGCTCATGTAGTTCTAGTCGAAGCGATCAAAGGAAAAATTTTAAGTGTTCAAAATTTAGCATACTTTTCTTCAAATAATTTGGAAAAAAATAACTTATTAAAAAATTATTGAATTTTTACTTATACATATATTATAAACACTATATTTATAGTGTTTATTCATTAAACTATTTTAATATGAGTTGTGTATAATCGTTTTTTGATTCAAACTTTAAACAACGGCTGTATACAATCCTTGTATGATTTATATAAATTATTTTTAAGTGATTACAATATATTATCTTCAATTTCAAGCACATCAACACACATATTTGTAACAAACAAGAAAAATAACACATTACTAATTCATTTTTAACTGTGCACGTCAATGTGTTAACGTGTGCTTATTTAACTGGAACGATAACGTAGCATGGAATGAAATATGAAAAATGCACTCACTAATGAATAATAAGAAAAACAGAAAGTGTGATTATTAATTATGTATTTATACTTACGTCGGCAGAGAAATGTCAATATATTATCTTATTTGTGAGGAAATTACGTCGCAATAAAAACACGAGGAAATCGATTTAAATAAAATACCGAAAGTTGCAAATCACATGTTCACTCAACTAAAACTTCAATGTTCTTATATAAAGCTCTCAGATTACATGCAATTTTCATTCTTTAAGTTGTAATCGCCAGAATGAAGTTTCAAATTTTAGTTTGCTTGAGTGTAGTTCTCGCTGGTAAACTTTATTTTACTATATGTTTATTTTTTTATTGATTTATTTATTTATAAATCAGATCTTTATAGTATAAGTGGATCCCAGTGAGGTTCTATGTTTTTTAATACTTTATAATCTATACATATGTAAATACTAAAAATTAAAAGTGTTTGCAAACTTGATCTTGTTTTTCAGAGAATCTATTAGACTTGTGGGTGTTATCATAAAGATATTTTTATAACACTTGCAAAAATTATTAACGATCCTCTCAGTACATCCTTCTGTACTTATTAAATTAGTTTTTCATATATACTAGTTCAAGTTTATATAGTTATTTTTTTAATTTTCTCTTCCGTTTTCTGAAAAAAAATCAATTTTTCACCTTTACAAAGCTTCTTCTATGAGGAAGCGAAAATCTTATCCTCAGTTCCGAGCTCATTACCAGATCAATGATTGTAATTAATTGCTTTAAAACTATACATTAATATATGCTAAAGCGAAGCTCTATTTTATTTAGGCATATCCGCCAAAAGAGACCGGGTTGTCGGTGGAACTGCCGCGGACATAAGAAGCTTCCCATTTCAGGTATCGCTGAGGCAATACAATCAACACTTCTGCGGCGGTTCAATACTTACCGAGACTCACATCCTTACCGCAGCCCACTGCGTCAAGGGGATTATGAATAAGCCATATTCAAACATTAGAGTTTACTCTGGAAGTAGCACATCCAAGACAACTTCTGGACAAGCGCACTTAATCAAGCGTGTAGATATTCATCCTGGATATGTAGGCACTCCGGCTTCTAGTTACCGCCACGACATTGCTATCTTAACGGTATGTATATACATACTTTTCATAGCTGATTTTGAATAATTCAGTTACTATATAAAATAAAGTCTGGACTAAATTACAAAGGCCACTTTATTGATCTCAAAACCGGGTCAAAAGTTGAACTTGATTCCCTTTTATATTTTATTCCCGCAAATGCGCATTTGGAAAGATCTCCGTTTTTAACAGGATTTTGAGTATCTTTCTATTCATTGCTTTAGATGTATCTGGATGCTAACTTAAAAAGTTTTAGTTTTAAGGGGACGTCGGAGTCGCCTGTTTTACCGGCATAAAGTTTTTCAAACTTTTCTACTTAAAAAATTAACCAATTGATTTGAAACTTGAAGAGATGATAGACTGATCACAAATAAAGCGCGCTCAGCCCAGACATTTTCCAAAAATCAAGTAATACGGAAGCTAGAGAAGAAAATATCTAATTTTTACTAATTTCAATTTAACCCATGAGATGGCGTGATTCTAACTTGGCAATTATGTTTCAAACAGAAAATATTACATTTATGTAATTTATCGGTAATCCCAGGGCTGAGCGCTTCATTTATGATCATTCTATCATCTCCTAAAATTTCGAGCCAATTAGATAATTTGTTAAAGAGAAAACTTTGAAAAACCTTGTGGGTATTTTGATGTAGTAAGGGCGGGAAATTTAAATTTTTAGTGACTCCGACGTCCCCTTAATCAGCTCAAGTAGTATCAAATTTTTAAAAACCGCTGCTAATTTATTGGCGCTTAGCTGCCTCAAATTTAATTATTTGTTTCAATGTATACATAATAAATAATTTATAAATATGTTAAGTAGTAGAACATATTTAAGGGGACGTCGGAGTCGCTAAAAAT
>UELU01100803.1:0-17634 GCA_900490025.1 Megastigmus dorsalis | reverse complement strand
ATATATATATATATATATATATATTGCGCTTCTGTATACCTTTTGTGAAAAATTTGTAAAAATCATATCAAGATTATAAATTTGTACGTATCATAATTATAGCAGTATTGAAAAATTATTAGCAAGTTAAATTAAAGAATTTATTAAGCATAAATTTTACACAGTGATTCAAAGATAGGTGAATTTTTTGGTTGTATAGAGAAAATTCTTTTATAGGTAATAGGAGAAGTTTCGAGAATAAAAAGTAATGTAAATTGAATTTAAATTATATAATTTTATGTTTAATTTATAAAATGATTTTGTTACAGCTTTTTTTTTAAAAAGCAACTATTAGTCGGTCCAGAGTAAGAAGGCGACAACTCAGAATCCGATGGGTAAAGTAGACAACTCGCAAAAGATCAGCTTCTCCCTATTTGAAGTCGGTGCAGGTATTTACGCGATTTACGTATAGAAATAGTTTTAATTTGCAGTTATCGCCTTTGCCAATCGGATTGTCAACCGTCTCCTTATTCAGGAGCGATGGCTTAATCATTACAAATTAATAAAGTTCATTTTACTTATTCATCACTTGTGTGAACTAAAATAAAACGATTCGTTACAACATAACCATCATGTTTAAGTATTACATTTAAATATCAAATGTATACCTATAAGTATAAGTATATTATAAGATGGTGAAACTGTATTTGCCTCGTGAAGATTCTTTGGTTGATTTTATTTCGTGCTAAAATTCAACTGACAAGGGGAAGGCCACACCCTCGAGGTCGTGTATTTGGTTGAAACTTTACAGAGTCATTCTTTGGCGAAAAATATAAGATACGTGTCTATAGGCGTTAGTTCCAATCGGCCCTAGAGATCGAATTAAAGCGAATTTTATCATAATACGCTAAACTTTGTAAATTTTAAGATTCAAAAGATGACCTTGAATTTCCTAGATCACGTTATTGTGGGATTGCGTCCAATCGCAAATCTAATAGCCTTATATCAAAAAGTTGAAATTTCAAGCTTTAATTTAAAAAAAATAGCTCCCTTACGTTGATCTAAAGCTGAGCAATCCATTCTTCAAAGTTAAGCAATTATCGAAGATAATTTTTTGATGCTATACTTTTTGTTGCATAGGTAGTGTACATGAGAAAAATTATGGTTGTCCTTAAATCCTTATTGCAAGGTCTATATACATTTTAGAAGATGATACAAAAATATAACAAAAGTATAGATAATAAGCTTTCATTTGCATTTTAGAAACGAGGTACCAGCATTTTTCGTTCAATGGTTATGAGCAGCGACTTTCAAACGCTCGCAACAAGGGCTTAAAGACAACCATGATTTTTCATATATTTTGATAAAATGTTTTAACTCAGTTCCTAGAGCCGATTGGACTAACGCCGAGACACGTATCTCATGTTTTTCATTAAAGAATGACTCTGTAAAGTTTCAGCCAAATCCGTGACCCTGAGGGTGTGTCCTCCCCTTTGTCAATTGCAAGTATATAGTAAGCGAAACGACGATGGCCCGGGGTATATTAATTAAAAGAATTAAAATTGTGTGCTGATTAAAAGACTGTAGTGGATCGAGTGAAAAATTATCATTGATAGTCCATCTGTTCTCCTTATTAAATAAGATGCTTTCAAAAGTAAGCGCAATGATATTTATTGTGATAAAATAATCAATATAAAGCAAACAAATCCAATTCCGCAATTTAATCAACAAAAGTATTCCGATAGATTTCATTTGAATCTAATTTAATAAAAACTATAGGTATAATCTACCTTACACGTGTATAATAGCCAATGACATGTAGTCAGAAAAAGAATATAATTATGTCTACGCTGGCGGAGAAAGAACTAAAATATTCGCATCTAATTCCACGTTACAACTGATATGCAAACGACGATGGCTTTACCTATGCAGCTAATCAAAAGAACATCACACGATATTCGTATTTGTTTCAATTAACATTATAGTAAGATCTTTAATACAGTCTTCGAACTATTCAAATAGTGTTAGCTGTATATAATTTATGCATTATACTTTAATTTACAATAATATATCTTTTGAAGCATATACGAAAAGCTACTCCTCTTTATTATAGGCACTTGCTATCAAGCTGTTTTCAAGCTAAAACGACTCAAAAGAATATTAACTATTGATTGTACTGAATAATCGATAACCAAAAAAGCCGAACAAAATATACCACAAGTTTCTTTTTAAATGAGGACTCTCTAACTAACCCCATATTAAAATTGTTAAATTGAAACTTTTACTGAACCCATGAAAAGAGACGTGTAATTTAAACAAAAAAAATTACTTTCCTAACTCGAAAGAAAAAGATTTAAAAAAAAAGACGAGTGTTGGCTGCTTTAAAGTCTTTGTTTTAATTTCGATCTCGTTGGGGTCTTCTTTTTTTTATCACACAACCGCATAACACATGACTTACTAACTATAGGGTAACTAAAAATTTCTCCAAGACTAATTTTCCAGAAAATCTTTTTTATATCTGGGAAAGAACAATGAATTATAAATATATGAACGAGGACCATTCTATTGCTACTTCAATGAAGTGTTTAAATTGCAGCACTTAATAAATACAAGGGAATAAATCGAATTTAAATGACGAATCAAACTATATATTATGTAAAACTTATGATCAAACTATTCTTTTAAAAATGGGAAAGCAGCGATCGTTAGTATAAAAAACTACTCGATATTTTGAGTTTCCCAACGCACAGGACTCGAGTCTTATCTCAAAAGAGAGAAAAAACAAATTACCACCATAAATAGCTAGCCACGTATTATCTATAACTGTCTATATCGTATAAAGGTCGAAAGTGAATTATATATTATAAGAAAATCAAGCGCGCTCAAGAAGAGTCATTTGTAACTAACTACATATATATATATATATATATAATATGTATATCGATTCGAATTATTCTCGTTTACGAAAAAATTGACATCAAGTATAAGTAATTAGTTGATATGAGAATAGTTCGAAATGAGATATTACACTATACACCTATGAACTAAATGTAGGTACCAGGTTATAAGCGATTCTTCAAGTCGAAAGTTGACTAGCCGATATAAGCGAAATGTCTTTGACCAATTTAATTCAATGTCTCTCTCCGTCTCTCTCTCTCTCTCTCTCTCTCTCTCACACACACACACACACACGTGCTCTATTAAAAGTAACTTTCAAACGAGCACTAAAAGACTTTCCAAGATTTTCGCACTTACTTGCAATGTCCCAAATGTCATCCAAGAAAAACTTTCTCTTAAGGAGAAAACAAAAGAACCGCTTACGAACAGCTATAGTGAACTCAAAAGTGTGTGTAACGAAAGGAATTCCTCAATTTGTTCGCTATAATTTTGTTATACCCACAAAGAATAATACTAATGCAAAAGAAATGTATACTTTTTAACACATGCTCAAAGTGTATTATTTTACTTCGAAGTGTTTTGAACAATATATATATTTTATAGATGTATTGATTTTTACGAGAATAACAGCAAATTATAGATAATTTTATAAGCTCATCGATTGAGTGAAATTTTATATATTGTAAAGTATATCCAAACTGAAAGCTTGTAATATACAAATGATGCTTTAACTATAATGATTATTCAATTATGAATTTTAACTTTGAAAATGTTGATAAAAAAAATGTATAACTTAAGCATTTATTAATTGTTATTTATAATTAAATGTTTATACCAACAACGCAAATAATTTTAATTTCCAATATATATGTACACAATAATTATGTACAGTTGAAGAGCTGAATTCAGTAAGAGTGTCGGCATTGCAAATATGAAAATTTTTGCAAAAAATTAGTTTTCAGCATCCAAATGAAAAACTAGAAAAAATCTTCGAGCATTAACCCTCTTATTGAATCCGGTTCTTCGTCTGTGGCAACTCGTTATAAATTATATACCTATACGACATTTTGTATACCCGCGTATTATCTTACGCATGAAGTATATTATGTGAATTGTCATTTATCTATAAAGCAAATATATAAATTTACTTGAATCCTCACGAAATTTGTCTTTCGAAAATTGCTTTAAGTTATGCCATTACAATTTGTCGCGTCAAACAGGCAACACAATCTTCACACTTTAATACATCAAATCTATATTTTACTCTGGAATCTACAATCGATAATTTTTGTAGCGCATACAAGGAAGAATATCCGATTATGTGAAACATTGTAAGCCACGATATCATGATTTTGTACAATAAGCACTAATTATTATAACGGATACAAAGATAAGAACTGAAAAAGAATGATCGGGCGAACGTTGGACACTGTGTCGCGGATATAGCTCTCCTCTATACGATTTCCTATCTATATTGTAATAGCAAAGATAAAAGAAACAAAAAACGTTGCCCTTTCTGTGTACGTCAAAGCCGTCGTGCAATTTTTTGAGTGACTCGCGGAAACACGCTGTACAATATTGTTTGTTCGAAACAATAAGAAGAAAGACGAAAAGTGATCTAAAGTACGTCAATAAAGACATTTTGAATAAGCTCCCTGTTGCTGGTGCATTCCTCATTATCTCTATGCGACCTAATTTATTCCACCTCCTCGATTGCTCATAAAAGCCTGTGTCGATTGTTCCAATCAATATAATGTAATATTGCATGCTGCATTATGCCAGATGGAGTATTTACGTTTGAATGCCCTGCGTTTCATAATCATCGGTTTTTCTGCTTTCTCGAGCGATTTTATATTGAATTATACTATATCGTTGAAAATATAAAATATTTAATTATTTATATTTAAAATTTCATTTTTAGTAAAACTATTATCAAGTTACTAAATGATTACCAAATCTTTTGGAAAGTTTTATTAGACTGCAGTCTAATGCACTTATATGACTGCAAGTACATGTACTTATTACAATTATTCGTAAATGATTTTTCTCCGTGTAAAACGGTACTTATGTGTAATTTTTCGAGATGATTTACTTTATTCATCGCTCTTACACTAGAGCACCTATACATAATAATCTTAATAATAACATGTAAATGACGTTTTAATGAAAGTCAAAGAAAAGCAGAATCATAAGCATAAGTAGCGCTCAGACGCACGAGTTCGTGTATAAATATCGAAAATATCGAGTCCTCATTCAACGAATGGCATAGCTAGTATCGGTGACGCTTGTTCGTTACTCCGATCATTTCTATCCCAGCCGCGAGAGAACTTCTTCGCAAGAGGATCATTGTTCAGTGGGTCTGCCTTTACGCTTCGCCGATAGGTCACAAATCGCGATGATAAAACACTTCACGTCCCAGCAGCCAGCAAAATTGCACAATGCGCATATAGGCAGGCTGTGTCTTACGAGTCTCGTATAGGGTATATTGATTTTCGGATTTAATGAGGCCTTTTTATTACCCACCAGTGTATTAAACATGTATTAAAATGATTCGGTACGTTTAAAAAGGCACACGTATATTATTTTCGTAAATTTTTATTGTACATGTTGTACAATTGTTTTCTTTTTTTAGAACGCTTATTATACTGATTTCTATTTTAAATATATATATATATATATACAATGAAATTAATTTATACTACGCGATATAACATAAAAAATTTAGTAAGCTTAAATACATACTTTAAATTTAAAGCTACCCACACTCTATCGCTGACATAACAAAAGATTGAAGTTGTCCTAGTTGATTTATGTTGTAGACTTTGAGTAAATAAATAAAGAAACTTTAAGCGTCTTAGCTCGAAATAGTTATCTCTCTTGCCTCTTGAAACTTTTGAGAGATCAAACAATTTATATAGGGAGATCTAACATTTTTTTATTAACGAGCAAGATAATATTTTTTAATGAAACTATAAAAATCAAATGTATAAAAAAACAAATTTAATAGAAAATAATTCTTTTTTTGAATAAAAAATTTTTCATGAGTTTTTGAGTATGTATACTAATAATAAACATAAATTACATAAATACATAAATAATGCTTATACATAAACAATAAACGCCGTGTGAACAGAATAGAATTAAAAAACATAACAAGGATGAAAAGTTTATTGTAAAAACTTTTAGCAAAGGTAGTTATTTCTAATTTTATGGAGTACGATTTTAATAATGTAAATAGTATCAGGTAATTTTTAATCTTTTACAGAGTTTATTAACACATAACTATGAATCATTCATGATGAAAATAATGCTCACAAAAGGAAAGACAGAAAATATGAATAATCTTTTTATTTTATAAAGAATCAGCTTTATGATAAGTATCTAAAATAATTCTCGAAATTAAAAAATGTCATTTCAATAGTTTACAAAGTTTACAAAAAATATATTTTAAAATATTCGTATCAATTAGAAAAGTTAATTTAGCGAGGATTGAATTATCCTTTTTAATTTTACATAATAATGAAGGATCAAACAATTTTTAGAAATAATTAAAATTATATAAGTCTAAACAATTAAAATTATACAAGAAAATAAATAATAATTAATCTATTTTCAATGTTTTTAAAGTAGTATCAAAGATCAGAGTCTGAGCTGAGGCTATAAATCAATTTCTTATCAAGGTCCATATTTATGCAGACGAGGATCTTATAAAATGTTTCATAAAAAGTATAATGTTGACAAGTTCGCCGAAAAAGACAAATAAGACGTCATTCAAGAATGCTTTGAAGGAAAAAAATTTTAAATTAAGCTGTTAGTTGTATTACGATTTGAAATCCATAATATTACACATTGTTCAAGGTTGCACGAAGAAAGATGTTATCTCGGTTGTCGTTGAAGAAAGATACTATTTCGTTTTCGTGTATTAGAATTTACGGATAAAATTTAACTAAAATTTTAGAACAAATAATTATAGATAGTATATCACATTCTTAAAATAAACCATAATATTTGAGTATTCTAATATCACTTAAATAAATTCAATTCCATAATCAAACTTCTAGTTTATTAGTCATTTCTAAGAAATTAAAATTATTTCAATAAAATCTTACAAAAACTTTTGAATACTCGGTCTTTAACTGTTATAAAATTCGTTATATTTAATAGTTAAATAATTATAAATATACAATTCGTCATGAAATTTATGTATACATCTGTACAGTATATAGATCGTCCTTATTTAAGTATTTCAACGCCTTGTTTACGTTGAGATAGTCGATAGATTGGAATTCGAGTCGGAGTTGACACTATTATTGTCTGTTGTTTGGAACAAATTTTTAAAATGCTGTACATACGCATGACACCTCTCGCTTTTAGCGAAACCCTTTGTATTATGGAGCTTTAAATTTCTTTGCTCAAAAAATTTGTAAACGGAGTAGAACAAAATTGGATCCTCAGTAGCTTTTGCAGCTTCTAAGAACTTTCTTGCACAGATTTGATCAGATTTACCAGCGCTTCTAATGTACCGCAATGCAGGTAATATGTGACCCTTGGATAAAAGTACCTCAATAATTTCTTCGTGCGCGTTACCTAATCGTTTTAACATGTCGAGAGCCAGTTGATGGGCAGCTGGATAAAGATTTTCCAAGGAAAGAAGGAGGCAGGCAAGCGGCTTGGAATCAGACACCACATGGTATTGCAACAATTGATGGAGTTGATAGTAAGCTTGCTTGTGAACCAGTGTAGTTATCACGAGCTCGTGTAAATAGTGCTGTACAGGGATCCCATGCTCCGATAATGATCTGAATAACATCAGGATATATTTTATTATGTAATGAAACTGTTATATTATATATCATCAATTGACATCTATCATAACTATTACAGTATAGCTCTCTAAAAAATTACATACCTAATATATTCAAGAAGAACCCAAATAACCATCTTTGAATTAATTGAACCTTCAGGAAACTTAGAGAGAATGTGGCTGTACATATCACTTTGATCTAGGAATATCTTGTACTTAAAAGTGTCAGAGACTAAGTTAAAATTCATGTTACTCTGCAATGGAGTACCCATTACACTTTGAATTTCATTTTCTAAATGATTTCTGTACTCTGCATTTAGTTTATCAAAAATGGCAGGCATGTCTATCAGTGTAGCAGGCATTTTTTTTACAAGATCTTTTAATACTTGAATTAAAATATGTTTTGAATTTTTTCGTTGCATTAAAAATTCGACCAATTGAATTTTATCAGTTATGAGTTTCACCAAAGAATCCAGTCTTAATTCTACATACCTGTTAAAAATTCCAAATTATTTAATTAACTTTAGATATTATCAGAATCACTTACAGTATAATGTAATTACTTACCACAAACAGCCTAACTTTGCATCAATTACAATATTTGGTTGAAAGACAACCCAATTAGGAGAATCTAATTTTGTATTAAAGAAACTATAGGTTCAAGAGATTCTGATTTAATAATAGTTAATTAATTAAGAATAATAGAGAAAAATTATTCTTAATTAATTGTAAAAAGTAAAACAATTTGAAATGCTTGAAAAGGATACATAATTGACAAGGCTGATTGATGTACTCTGATATATTTGGACCAGGAACTCTCAAACTGCATTGTTTAATAGGTTTTGATGGAGCAACACTTGTGTGGTGAATCACAGTCCCATCACTTACACCAGGTAACATTATGTCAAATATCATTGATGTCTACATTAATGATTTTTAATTAGTATAAAAATCGAAAGTACTATTTACTGTATAGATTTAGGTTTATACGAATCTTACTTTAGAAGCCTGATGATGCACGATTATAAGATTATCTACAACATTAATAGCAAAACGCCCACTCATATCAAGTTTGAGTATATGACTTTTTCTAATGGTCACCATTCTGAAAATAATTAAAATAGTTTAGAGACTACATAACAATAAATATAAATAAACGGCTTTTGGCACATTAAACATTTTAAAGTCTTAAAAGACTTATTTAAAACTAGGAGCAAATATTACAGATTTTTTTAATTAACAAATTTAATTAGAATCTAAATCATTAAAAGGGTGTATTTATTTGAATTCTCAAGTAAATAATAAAATAACTTTAGAAAAAAATTTAAAGCTATTATTCTTTAAACATAAATAAGAAGTTAAATTTCATCTAACATAAAATATTGTACTTACTTATGAACTGTGTATACATAAACAAATGCTGATCCAACTGAACGAAAGTTATCACCTGGTTGATGTCGAAGGACTATTATACAAGGTGTGTCATATAAAACAGCAAGAGCCACATCTCTTTCTGAAACAGCAAGCTTTCCTGGTTTTGTTGATATTGCCTCCACTGAAAAATAGTTTTATTTATATAATTTTTTAATAATTTTTACACAAATTTTTTATTCACTCTTACTTTCAAATTTTGTTATTTTATGTAAATTTCCAAGAGTGATATACAAAGCCTGCATTTGATTTCCTAATGCCCCTGAGGATAGCAGCACCAAGTAACTTTGTGGACAAAATATAAACCAATTTACAACCAAGCTTAATGATTTTAATGGTTTGACAAGTCGTTTTTCTGGAACAACCTATATAAATTAAATCACAATTAATTGTCCCATATAAATTTAATCTTTAAGTTCAAGAAAGATTTTATATTTTTTTTGTAATTACATAACTTTAAAAAAGTAATATGTAAAGAAAGTAAAATAATACCCACTTGGAAAAGTTCAACACCATGGTCAGTAACAAATAGGATCTCATTTGCATGTGTCCATACAAATCCAAGAATAGTAGCATTTTTTCCTTTACATGATTGAGAATATTCAACACCATCTAATGTTCCGTTTGAACTAAAATTCATAAATTCAACAGAGGTGACACATCGTTGAATTGCAAGAATGTTCATATCAGGAGAAAACTTAATAGAAATAACAGGGCCCTTGTCATCCATTCTAAAATTAATATTGTGTTCAGGTCCTTTAACAAGAACACCAGTAACACCTCCAGATCTAATAGCAAACACCTAAAAATATAAATCCCTTAAATTATGCTTGTAAATATTTATTTACTTGAAAACTATTATTAATTTTAAAATTACAATAACAAATACACTGTGACTTGCCTGCTGTTTGGAATCATCAAAAAAAACATCAGTAACATCATTTACTGGTTCAAATTTAACTGGCTCTGGAGATAATTCTAAATAATAATAATCGTTTGCCTCCATTTCTGCAGTGCTTTCTATTTCAATTGAAGCCGACATTTTACCTTCTGATATATTTTTAGCTAAACACAAAATAATAATATCAATTGATTATCAAAAATCATATAAATATTAAATATAAGGTTAGGATTTCACTTTGGTATCGTCAACGAATATTATTATTCGTTGGTATCATTTATAATATTACTCCTATAACCTTTAACACAAAATAAATAAAATTTATAAAATAGTTGAAATAAATGATTATTTTTTTACAAATATTGAAGTTATTTACTAAAATAAAAAAAAATTAAGTTTTCTGCATAAATTATTTAAACATTTAACGTGTTAAATTTTATTACCTTGAATTATACATATAGATTACTGCACTAAGCTAAGCTTGAAAATCCATGGATAAAATACAAAAGTATTTACTGGTGGTACCAGAGATGAGAGATTAGTAAGTGCGGTACCGTATATTACCATCACCATCTAAAAAGTGTTTGACGTTTCCTCGAAGCAGACGATGTCTGCAACTTTTTTTTGTCTTAAAGCTCACAAACACGAGATAACATCTAAGTAAGCTAGAAATCACTAAAGAAAACTTAAAAATTAATTTTAATGATTCAAAAAAGTAACAATAAAATAAAAAATGCTCTAATCTTAAAGAAATTATCAAAAATATAAGTATTATTTATGAAACAAGCTTTAAAAAAATTTTAAACTAAGATAATCTAGAATAAGATAGTATATGAAACTGATCGTAATCTAGATGAGAGAGACCGAGTCCTGAGACAATGAATATAAGCTTTCAAGAGTCTCAATGAAGACTCCAGACAAAAAAGAATGAAGGAACTGGAATGTAATAACAACGATAAGTGTATTTAAACTATTTGAAGACATAAAATAATTCAGCGAATGATATAAGTAGCGACTTGAAATCAAAGTTGTAGATATTCCTTCGTGATTTTGAAGTTAACTAAAAATGGCTCTAAGTAGAACTGATCCAAATTCTTTCTCCAGGCCAGGTATGTATTTATTATTTACAAGCATGTCTGACCATATTGTTTGCAATATTTTTAGTTGGCATACATAGCAATTATATTGCATTCATTTTAGTAGTTATTTAACGATTTCATGCAGGTGTTTTAATCATGTTAAAAACATACCTAATATTTTAAATAATGCAATGTTTTTTTACTTAGTCTTTTATTTGACAAAATTATTTTTATTCTCACAGTATTTTTTATTTTCAAAAGATATTTGTGTAAAACTGTAGTAAACATAGTTAATTTTATTAATTCTAACAAAAAATATCTTATAACTTTAATTAAAATAATTATTTTCAGATTTGGCAATTATTACTCATACACATCTAAATGTGAAAGTGAACTTTATTAAAAAGATATTTGAAGGTAGTGTTACCCTTGATATTGAAAAAACTGGAGAAACTGACTTTTTGGTACAATTATTTAATTATTTAATAAAAACCCTATGTTTTAGATTTAAAATTTAAGAAATATATATACTAGTGTACTGAGCTAATTTTTTAAGATCATACAATTACTTTTGTGATATAATAAATTAAGAACTAATAAGCAATTATTAGCTCTAAATGCTATTTATTTTTCTATCTTATTTCATTTGGATAAACTTACTAAATTTGATTGTTAATAAGCATATCCAAAAATTAAAATCTATGATTACAATTTAAATTTTGAGACTATGAAGATTATTTGTAGATAATAGAAATAAAATACGATAATAAATTTTTAATACTTAAACATTAAAAAAATTATTTTGACTTGACTAGATTTTGGATGTACGAGGACTTGTTCTGTTATCAATTGTAAACGTGAGCGATGGATCTAGACTTGATTACTGTGTCGAAAAAGGTGTCTATTATGGATCAAAACTTAGTGTACAATTACCAGAGATGCCAATTATAGATGGTGAAAAAATTAAGTAAGTAAATTGTTTGTCTAGCAACTAATTTTATTTATAAAAAATAATAGTGAAAGTACATTATTTTATAGAATAAAAAAATATTATTTAAAAAGTATTTTTTAGTATTAATGTAACATATTATAAAAAAAAATTTTAAGTTAAATGTTTTAATTTTTTCTGCTCACTTGAGTAAAGGTAAAAAATATGGATAAAATTTTTTTTTTTATTATAAAAAATAAACAAATACAAAAAAGAAAATAATTAAATCAAAAAGTAGACTCTGATTTAATAATTAAATAATTAATGTATTCAAAGATAATTTAGTTGAAAAATAATAACAGTATCTCTGCAGTAGTCTGTATAATTACATTAAATTATTTTTATTATAGATACAAAATCAAGATTGATTACCGAACATCACAAGATTCAACCGCTCTACAATGGCTTCTTCCCGAACAAACTGCTGGTGGAAAGCATCCATATTTATTTTCTCAGTGTCAGGTAAATAAAATTATAATAATTGAACAAATTACTTACTGCATATTTTCCAAAACTAATTATTGGTTTTAGGCTATTCATGCAAGAGCTATGCTACCGTGTCAAGATACACCATATGTTAAATCTACATATTCTGCTGAGGTAAAAATCATATAATTTGAAAAGATGATTACCATTACCTTTTCAAATACCATTAATTTTCTATTTTCTAAATTTTTAAAGTTTTAACTTAGAAAACATGATGAATTTTTTACAGATACAAGCTCCAGCAGAATTAAATGTTTTAATGTCTGCATTAAAAGATGAAGTGCAAGATATAGATAATTCAACGAAAGTACATAAATTTCATCAACCAGTACCAATTCCATCATACTTAATTGCTATAGCTGTAGGTGCTATAGTTTCTAAAAGAATTGGTCCACGTACAAAAGTATGGACTGAACAGGAGCTGCTCAATAAGAGTGCGTATGAATTTGAAGAGACTGAAACTATGTTGAAAACAGCAGAAGATATTTGTGGACCATATGTTTGGGGTAAGAGAAGCATTCAAACATTTTATTTTAAAAATATGGCTCAGTTGATATACAATTACTACACTTAAATTTTCGTAATATTAAATTCATTTGATTTCAATGCTTAATAATTTTCTTTTTTAAAGTAAAACAATTATGAGTATTCTCTGCAGGCAATTACGATTTATTAATTCTTCCACCAAGTTTTCCATTTGGTGGTATGGAAAATCCATGCCTTACATTTGTTACTCCAACTCTACTAGCCGGAGATCGATCTTTAGCTGATGTTGTAGCTCATGAAATAGCGCACAGTTGGACTGGGAATTTAGTAACAAACTCAGATTTCGAACATTTTTGGTTAAATGAAGGCTTTACAGTGTTTGTTGAAAGAAAAATTGTCGGTAGAATGTACGGTGATAAAGTGAGGCATTTTAGTGCAGTAATGGGTCTTCAACAATTGAAAAATGAGGTAAAATTATTCAGAATAAATGCAGTTCAAATTTTTTTCGTGTGATAAATTAAAACTTTTTTTCCAGATTATAACTATGGGTGATAAAAATCAATTAACGAGTCTTGTAAAAAATCTAATTGGAATTGATCCTGATGATGCATATTCCTCAGTACCCTATGAAAAAGGCCATACTTTCCTGTTTTACTTAGAGCAATTACTTGGAGGGCCTGAAGAATTTGAACCATTTTTACGAAGTTATATAGATACATTTAAATATAAGAGCCTAAATACAACGCAATGGAAAAATTATTTGTACAAATATTTTTCAAACAAGACTGAGGTAATCACAATTGGAATTTTTAAAGTTCTTAAAGTGCTATCAAAGATTCGAGTTTGATTAGCTGAGAGTAATCAATTTCTTATCAAGATCAACTCTGTCTGTCTAATCAGTTAGTCTGTTCTGACAAATTTTGTCTGAACAGACTAACAAAACATCATTCAAGATTTTTTTTTAGAAAAAAATATCTTAAATTGGCCAATAGTAGTAGAATTACAATATGAAATTCATTATATTGTTTACATTTGCGTTAAGAAAGTGTTATCTCGATTGCGATTGAAGAAAGTGTACTATCTTGTTTTCGAGTATTGGAATTACATATACCCAAGCAAAGATGAGGTAGTACCTTTAACCGCTTAACCGCTAATGTGCCGTACACTTGCCTCATAATAAAATTCTCAAACAAGGAAAATATTAAAAAAAAAAAATTTACTAATAATCACTATCAAAGGCTATCATAACGATTTAAACGAAAGCACGAGTTCAATCTTCTTTTTATCACCGGGTGCAAAACTCGACTTTCGGTGTCTGTTTTCCGAGCCCAAAATACTGAATCTCCGTCTCTCATCCAAAGCTAACGTGCTTTGTGCCCACAAAAATAGACACTTAAAGTTGAATTACGCTCCCGGTGTGCTAAAAAATAGTGTACGCTACATGGGGACAAGGTACTTCTCGCTTTAATTTTTTTTTTGGCACCCTTGCTTCTCTTGGACAGGAATTGCCAAGTTGCAACCTGTAGCGTGATGTTCTATATTATTTAGTTTTTAATTTCAGTTGCTATTGATATCATTATGAAATTGAACGAATGCGTTTTTACAAAATATAAAAATTTCTAAAATAATTTCAATTTCAGATATTAAATTCAGTAAATTGGAATGCCTGGCTCTATCAACCTGGCGAGCCTATTATCATTCCAAAATATGATACAGCTTTATCCAACGAATATATGGCCTTAGCTGCTAGGTGGATCGCAAATGATGCGGCTACGACATTTAGCAAAAACGATCTAGATGATTGGACGCCTAACCAAAAGATAGCTTTTTTGGCTGAACTAGTACTGAATAATAAATCATTATCAATTGACCAAATGAAAGTAATGAACGAACTTTATGACTTCGATTCTAAACAAAATTCGGAAATTCGGTAATACATTTAAGTTTGACATTGAGAAGTTCAATATATACTTTTCTGGTTCAAAAACTGTCTAACATATATTATATCTTTTAAATGTCTTTTTTACTTTAAACTCAAAAGAAAAAATAGAAACATATATTCAAGCTATCAAGGAGAACCCACGTAGTCTAAGACATCCATATTTGCTAAAAATATTAGAAAATAGTTATCCACGCTCCGTGCCCTAAGTTCAGTTTTGATGTCAGTTCGAATTCAAATAGAATTTTATCTTAAAAATGAAAAAGAGAACGACGTTAATTCCAGTGCTTGCAACTAATTTTCGTACTCTATGCTCTAAAATTACAAAATAGACCTGGCTTCACCCTGATAGAAATTATACTCAAAATTGGCATTTGTTTCTTCTTGGCACCAAGAATAAATATACTAAACTTTTTTACTAAGTTTTGAAAACAATTATTAATCGGTAAAATCTTTTAAAATACTTTTAAGTTTCATTAATGATTTTCTAATATAAAATGTTGGTGATTGAATCATATACAAAAAGTATATAAAATATATAAATGCTTAGCAGATTATGTCCCATTATGCATATGATTTCAATTTATAAATTTATTTTTTAGATTCCAGTGGCTCCGACTGTGTCTGAAATCACGATGGGAAATTAAAGTAACTCCAGCTTTAGAGTTTGCTACATCTCAAGGTAGATTAAAGTTCGTACGTCCTCTTTTTAGAGACCTATATGCTTGGGAAGAGATGCGTCAACGTGCAATTGATACTTTCTTTGCAAACAAATATAAAATGATGTATGTTGCTCAAGAAGCGGTATCAAAAGATTTACACTTAGAGTCAGATAAAAATAGAAACTAGACAGGGTTATAAAAGTTAACACAAGTTTCATAGTTCTTCCAATTTATACATAGCTTTTTAGCTAATTGTACAAAACACGCGCAAATTACTAATGTCTTTACACATTTTGTAACATGAAAATGTATGCATTTAGGGAAAAAAGTAAAAATGCTTTCATACAAGTAAAGATAAATGTAATTTCTTCTCCTATAAATTTATACTAACACATAAGTTTCTGGGAACTTCACAATTTGAGGGAAACTTTCAAGCTCTTCTTTGGAAATATGATCAAGTCTAGTTGGAACAGGTCTTAGTTGTTTAATTTGGCTGCTAATATTTTGCTGTATTTTTTCTGGAATATTATTATCAGCGTATACATGAAGACGTTGCATAGCGTGCCTCCTTGCTATATTATGTCCTAAAACACTATACACTGCTTTCTGCACAATCTAAAAAATACCATTATTTTACTTTTATTAACAATTTTATCCACCATTATTTTACTTTTATTAAAAATTTTATCAGATTATAGATTGAAAAATTGAAAAAATTTAAAAACTCGAAAGAAATGAAAGGTAGCTCAGTATTGGCAACTATGCACTGAAAAATTCAGTACGGTATTTCCAAATATATTAAATAATTACCATCGTTGGATCCTTTTTATGCAATTCCCAAGCTTTTGTCCATGATGCACCATGATGGTAGGTATTGTGATGAAAATAAACTCGCAGTTGCCATTCATCTCCTCTTAAAGCTATATCCTTACTATTTATAACAACCACATGATCACCACATAAATCTGTAAATAAATATTATTAAATAACATTTAAATAGATGATATAATAATGCAAATAAGAAATGATTATCAATATTTAATTTAATGAAATTTTATGAAAGTCTAAATAACATCTAATACATTATAAAGATTACATTATAATTTGTAAGTAGTTGAACTTAAATGAAATTTAATTGCTCAATTATTAGAGATAATTATTACATTTTGATGTGGCAATTTAATTTATTTAATTTATTTATTCAAAAAATAATTGAGTAACTCACTCATAGGATGATAGATAGGTTTGTACAACCCTTTAAGGTAATGAGCAATAACAATTGCACTCTTGTATGGGTCTTGCCATCTCGCATCAAAAACATGCCACATTTGAGCAAATGTGCTCCATTGCTGAAATAAATTTATTTAATTTATTGATAATCACACAAAACTTTATTTATATAAACACTTTTTTGCAGAAGCCTATAATTTTTAAACTTGAAAATTAAATCAGTCCTACCTGAGCCCTTCTTACAAGAGACATTAAAAAAAGATAATTTTCTTGAAATGTCACAAAATGCTTTATTTATTTGCAAAAGTTATATGTTAAAACATTTTATACCCTGATTTATTTAGAGTTTAGGTTATTCTTACAATGTGATAACACGGGCCCAACAGGCAACAGCCAACAGGGGAGAAAAATCATCTGATGGGGAAGTGGGGAATTGGGGATTTGGGAAACTGGGAAACGAAAGGAACAGACCGGTAGTTCTGTTTCCCAAGCGCTTGGCGGCGCCACTGCTATGGATCCAATATTCCAATTCCAATTCATAATATATATATATATTATGCATGCTTTATAGTAGATTAGTTAAGGAGGTTCTTTTTATAAGTAGTAAATCAAGTATAGAATTCATTAGATTTGACCAGTGCAGTCAGTATATACAGGTATATATTCTGCATGTATAACCTATAGGCAAATGAGATTTATACATGAAATATCTACTCCCTCTTATTTCACAGTTACCCTATAATACTTTAGA
>UELU01100802.1:0-13735 GCA_900490025.1 Megastigmus dorsalis | reverse complement strand
CTTTTAAAGCGTTGAAACCACTCACGACACGTTCTTTCACTAAGAGCAGCGTCACCGTAAGCACTTGAGAGCATTCGATGAGCCTCAGCCGCAGTTTTCTTCAAATGAAAGCAGAAAATCAACACTTCCCACAAATGACGAGAATTTGGCTCGAAAACTGACATCTTCGATCGAGAATACACTTTTGATGCAAACACAAATTCACTAATGTGCTGCTATCGTTATGTTGACAGATGTCCAAGCTTACTGTATGAAATTTTTGACCTGCCTATTTCAACCGGCACTTACCGCTGCAGCCATCTATCGAAAAACGGCGGAAGCAAAGTTGTACACCTAATATGTAAAATATTAAATTTACTTCTTTTCTTTAGTTTATTTCAATTAATTGCTTAAACCGCAATTATTTTAACAATTCGTATCAAAATAATTTTGAAAAACCTATTACAATGACTCTCTATATGTTACTCCAAACGACACCTTTTAATAAATTATTTAAATATAAATTTTTTATTTAAATAATCAATAAGATAAATAAACAAGTTCAAAGCATAAGTAACTGAATTATTATAAAAAATTATTTTTTATGTTCAATATATATTTCATATAGTTAAATCTATAATAGATAATAAGATAAAAATTTCTACTTTATATCAATATCTATAATAAATCTATAATAAATTCTTCTTGTTCATAAATGAAAAAACTCGAATATTTTAATATTTAAATTATTATACAATAATCGAAAATTAATTTTGAGAATAATCATACTGTATAAAATTTAACTGAAATATACTTGATGGTCAAAACCAAAATTATAAACGCGTGCGATAGCGGAGTGGCTAAGGTACATGCGTGGTACCCCGAGGGCGCCCGTTCGAATCCCAGTCGGGGAAAATTTTTTTTTCCGATTAATTTGTAAAGCGTTATGCGATATATATAATATTATAATACAAAATGCGATTCTATTAATTATAGGTTAAATATATAAGTGTACTAGTGGTCGAACTATTCAAAAAAAGAGAAAATATTTCTTATAACATTTTATATTAAAAGAATTCAGTATATATACTCGGTTAAATTTGGCTGTAACGTTCTCCTCACACTGATTTAGATAAGGTAATACTTTGTTAACTCTTAAATAAATAAATATAACGGACATTCTTTATAGCTATAAGCTAACTTTTAGAATACTTTCGAAATTCTTCTTTAAAAGAAAGAATTCAAAAAGAATTCTTTATGTATTAAAAAAAAATTATTTTTGCTTATTGGGTTATTAAAGACCGGCAGAAACTGTGCGAAGTTTCTTGCCTTGTCTCGTTTGGCACAGACGTCATTTTTTGAAAACCCGCGCGAACGGCTCACGCATTGAGACACGGTTTTCTTCTTTCGACAGTGCGCGTTCAGCCGTTAAAATTCGAACGCTTTTCGAATCATAGAAAATATTTTCTCTTTTTCGCTTTTTTGGCGCACTGCCATTCTAACGAGATCGGTCTCGCGGTAGCAATTGCGCCAATTTTCTTGTGACCACGTGATTAACATGGAGCAATTCGCTTATTAAATAATCTCTTAAAGATTTTTCTATCTTCAAAAATTTTAATTGATTGCAGTAAATTCACCACGTCACCTCGTCGTAGAACTTCAGGAATTCTCTTAGAAACGCCGTGGAGTGCAAGGAATCGTCCTCCTGGCAACAATTAATTTCTTTTTAATAATAATAATTTTTCTTTTCCTTTTCTCAGACACTTCAATCTTTTTCTTGTATCTCTTTTCTATGCAATTTATTATACAGTGCGGTGGTTTTCTCGCTGTACTAGATGCTCTAAGCGTTGTGCTCGTCGACTTACTCAAGTCATTTACAGCACACGCAAAGCGCAATTTAACAACAGGAAAAACTGTTGATTTTTTAATTTTTCAATCGAAATCTTAAAATTTTTTTTATCATCACATAAGCGATTTCTCATTACCAGGAGAAACGATTCAGGCCTTCTCAAATATTTCTTTCGTGTTTAGTAAATAACTCCGACTAGGATATTTGCGAGCGAAATTAATCAAGCAAATTTTACGCTTGTCTCAATAATTTTAATATACATATATAGTAAATAAAATTATATTGTATTTATATATGTACCCATCTCACACCATTTCATGTACTGTTTCATTTATTATTGAATATTGATTTCTGCAATATATATATATATATGTATTCTTATAACTAGATGTGTGGACCTAGGATTTTTCTTTTCTTTTCCATTTTTAATAAACATGTACATGGTGAATCAAAGCACTCTCGCCATCGAAGTGACTCCTATCGATTCACAGTAATCATTTATAGTGAGAACTAAGAGAAGTGTAAGCGCCGAGAAATCACCATCATTTGTGTTATTCTCAAGACCAAATTTTTTCCTTTTATTTAAATTCTCAGGCTATACAGTGCAAAGCTTTCCCGTTATCGAGGCGTCTTGCTACCGATTAACTGCAATCATTTATAGCAGACGCTGAGAGAAACGCGAACGCCGAGAGCGCATTATTCCTCCTTAAATTTTTTACGGCCAAGTAATACAGGTTCCACGCACCTAACACATATTTTTGTTACGGGAGAATTTTTCCTAGTCAAAGTTGATTAGTCACAACTTAATCTCCGGGTGTGAGGGAAATCCTGAACGTTTTGGTTGCCGATCTACTGAGATCATTTACATCCGAACGCGAAGTTTCTACCGTGCACACGGAATTAATGCGAAAAATCGCATATTACATGGCCTCTTCTTTGTCTGAGCGTATTTCTGGTGCGATGCTCGACGACTCTCAGTAGTCGTTTTCGGCAAATTACCGGAAAATTTCCAACGGCATCGAGGAGCCTTGCTTTTAATTTTTCATGCTAATACAGCATAAAACAGAAAGATTCTCCTCCATTTTATTTTACTTTTTAATTAATTTAAGTAGCATAAGTGACTCTCCCCAGCGATTGCTCTGTATAGGTTAAACTTAGTTTTATATATCCCCTTGCGCGTTTTCGTTCGCGTTGCCTTTTTTCTCTTTAAATTAACGGTTCTAATTGCAAACATAATGGATACCGCATCCAATAAAGATTCCCCCATCAATATTACCAGCAGCACGACTGCTGGTAGCGAAGCAGGATTAGGCGAGGGAGGTGTTGCGGCCTATTCGGCAGACTCCGCGCTAGAAATTTTATCCATAGACAGATAGATAGATACCGCGGGAAATGCACCAAATAAAGAACTCAACCTTGGCGCTCAAAAATTGCAAGGTGCGTTTAAAAGAAAAGACACACATAAATATGATGTGAACAGACCTTTGCCGGAGCCACAATTAATAGTAGATTTATCAACCATGGTATCAAAATCTCATTACGGCAAAATGGAAAAAGCATTACTAGAAAATATTAAACTCCAACAAAAATCTCACGAAAATCAATTACATCAATTGAATTTGGAAATCGAAAATTTAAAACTTTCACTTCGCAATCTAATTTAAACGCAAATTCCATTAACCTTCCCAAAAAAAATTTAATAACTTCTACACCCAGTACTTTTCCTATAAATTCAAACACCCAATTATATACTCCGGCAAACGCTCAAACCCAAACGCAAATTAGCCAGTTAAAACAAAACTGGACTTTCACGCGACCGTTAGACTCTTACCCGGTACAACATAACGCAACAAATAGTACACAGCAGGATAGACAGGCTAATCGACCTTCTCCCAACAACATAAACACCACAAGCATCGTCACCTCTAATCCGCCTAGCAACTACACACCTTACACATTACACGACGCTCACACAGTAAATTCAAACACAACAAGCGCGTCGGCTTCTAATATCGGCAACGTCCCTCAACTTTCACAACAAATAAATTTCAAACCTATTCAAATGCCCTTCTGGCAACACAACCCGACTATGTGGTTCGACATGTACTAATGTCAACTAACTATGCAAAATATAACGGACGACAACATTCAATTCATAAATATAATGCCGACTTTAAGCCAAACCATTATTACTGATATTGCCGACGATATCAAGGAACTTGCGCCTAACAATCGTTACAACGTGCTCAAAAATATTCTAATTAACAAATACACGCAATCGGATGATGTCAAATTACAGAGGCTATTTCGAGGTTGCCAAATGGGCACTCGAAAACCGACTGTGTATATCCCTCATTAATCCTAAACACAAATATGCGCATATCCTAGTAAAATATCCGACGGTGATAGGCATCGATAAGCCCAACACACTTAGAAAAAGAGGTGTATATCATCACATCAAGACCTCAAGCCCTCCTTGCGCCTAGAGGCCGCGACGACTACCCCCTGATAAGTTAAAAATTGCGAGACGCGAGTTCGAGAAATGGTGTAAATCTGGTATTTGTAGGCCCTCCTAAAGCCCATGGGCCACACCAATACACATGGTATTAAAAAAACGGGGAGTGGAGAATTTGCGGAGAATATAGAAAGCTCAACGAGGTAACGATACCGGATAGGTACCCAATTCCCAACTTGCATGATTTCTCCAGCAACTTGCATGGCAAGAAGATTTTCTCCGCCCTCGACTTGTAGAGTGCCTTTCTACAAATACCAATCTTTCCGAAAGATATTCCAAAGACTGCGGTCTCTATGAATTTTTAGTAATGACTTTCCAAAGATACGTCAATATGGCGCTCGGGGATTTAGACTTCGTATTCGCGTATATAGATGAATACTAGTGGCATCCGGCTCGCCAAAGGAACATGAAAAACATTTAAGTATAGTGCTGGAAAGACTTCTAGCCTTCCATTTGCATCTCAATCTTAACAAATGTATTTTCGACGCGGAGGAATTGATATTCTTGGGACATACAGTCAACAAAGATGGTCTCAGACCAGACCCGAAGTCAGTAGAAGCTATTAAAAATTTTCCCAAACCCGTAATAGTAGATGATTTGCATAGATTTCTGGGATTGGCTAATTTCTATAGAAAATCTATTCCTAAGGCGGCTGACATACAACGCCACCTACACTCATTAATTAAGGGCAACAAAAAAAGGACAAAACCCCAGTAAGTTGTAATGAAAATGCAGAAAAGGCTTTTCTCAAAATCAAAAACGATATAATAAACATCTCCAATTAGGCTCACCCGTGCGAAAATGAAGAATTGCGCGTAACCATGGATGCTTCCGATTTCGCCATGCGGGCTTCTTTGGAGCAATGGCTCCTGGCAACCGCTAGCATTTTTCTCAAAAAAGGTCACCGGTGAACCTTTCACTAAAAGAACCCTCGCAACAATTAGTGCTTTTCATTCCCCAACATTTTTTACATTAGACGACATTGCTAAAGAGCAATCCAATGATCTGGAATTAAAAGAAATCTTAGCCAATCCAGATCATCCCCTCAAATTAACAATACTAAGACGGGGACCCCAACGTATTAAAGTCCATTGCAATTTTTTATCAGCTACCTTTAGACCGTTCATACCCGAATCTCTCAGAAGAGAGATCTTCAAGATTTTTCACTGTGAGGCTGATGTGGCCTCACAAGAGGGAATTGCGAATATTGAATAACTGAAAATAAAAACCAACTCGACTCCGTCTTTTCTTTCCCGGCGCCGTTAGAGGTTAGGTGCACTGCCAGGGCAACGAGTCCGCGATGACGATGCTCGCCACCACTGCCACGAGGGGTTATATAAAATTAATTAATTAACGAGGGGGGCTTGCGTTTGTTTGAGGAGCGTGCCTGGATCGACGTACAGCTCGACAAACCGGAGGAGATAGCGACCGAGCAGGCAGGTACTGGGCCGGCCTGCATGCCCCACCGACGAAGCGCCAAGGACGATGATGCCACCGGGCGGCACCAGCACGACACGACACGGTTGCCCGGCCACGAATTGCACCGATGACGACGACGAGGAGCAGCGACCACGAGGAAAATGATGCGCGACGACGAGAACGACGAGGAAGCGACAGCTGGGCCGTGCGTTGCAGATGACGCGCCACCTGCGCCAGTATATGTGAGAGGGTGCGACGCGACCCCTATGCTATGCGAAAGCATCACCAGGGAGCGAGCAGCGACGATAGAGCCCAGCCAGAATACGCGGTGAAGCGGCCACACGGAGCGCGAGAGTGAGAGAGACACCGAGCGAAGGTTCGAGCAAGACAGACATGCGCGTACGGAACCTTCGCAAAATACGGCGCGTGACGGTATCTGACTCGGTAATGATGGCGCCCTGCGCCGAACCCATGCGCGCGAAATCCCCTAGCGCTATATGCCTAGTGACTTTCCGAAAATAGCCTAGGGTGGTATATTCGCGTATTTCGGGCACAGTAATTGTTCGTTTCGAATTGCGCGCGCCAGTGGAGGGAGCTAGTGTCAGCGACGGAACTCAGGTCGGCCACCAATTAGCGCCGACCTGAATATATTAGGTATGAACGATTGGAGGATGTGCTAACGAAGGAACCAAGGAAGAAATCAATCAACGAATCAATACAGAGGAGCGCCAGGAAGCGCGAATGGATCGACGCAGCGACCAAGATTAGAACAAGACAGAAGACAAGGACGACACAGGAGCAAGAGAGATGGCACGACAATTCGAGTTGGAGAAGGCGGAAGCTGAAAAACGGAGAAGAAGGCGTCACTCGTTGCCCTGCCCTTCTAGAAGCGAGACGTGCCGTATCACCGACGACTAATTTTCCGCCATTGTCTCGAGTATGATCGCCACGGGAGAGAGTAGAGAGGACGAAACTGAGGAGTTGCGCCGTGTCGAGGCCGATTGTGACGAGGCGAGCCGTAGTTAGAGACGGAGGGAAGGACGAGTGACGAACGCCCGCGTAAGTGGACCAAGCCTGCCGGCTAATACCCTTCGATTGATGCCACGAGGTAGGTGGTGATGCGAGGTGTCGCGGTCAAGTTTTCGGTCGAGAGTGCGTCGGGCGAGTGCATCCAATAATTCAGACTGGGGTTCGCGAGTAGAGTTGGGGTAAATTCGAACATGGTGCGGTGAGTCGTGTTATAGTAAAGTAGTGGCGAGTTTGTCGAAGCGCGCAAACGGGTGAATCCGGGAGTCGAACGGCGGCGGCCACGTTGGCTGTGAAACGCGGGGAGTTGTGACAGGTCGGGCGAGCGGCGAGGTCGGGGATAATTGTTCGTAGATTTCGGGAGGAAGTAGCCAGCCGACGTGTGATAAGTGCCACTCGGGCCACTGAGAGTCAGTTGTTAAAGGTATTGAGCTTTGCGCGAGAGAGAGAGGGAAAGACGAAGATGGGAGCGACGGGCGGTGCCCTAAATTTTAATGATCATGGTGTAGCGCTGATTGCGCCAGAAGGAGGATTGACATCACAATAAATCCTCGTGTGAATTTATACAACTTGCCGTATTTCTCGAATTATTTTTATATGTGTTCCCTAGTTCAGTGTGTTGTTGCGCCGAGTAGTTGCACCGTGCCACGTGCACATAGTTTTTCGCGGGTTTTCAGAGAATTCGACACCGGGAACGCCAAACCCGAGGTGCCTTCCTCGACGGAATCCCCTCTGGAGAGGGTCTCATCATCACAGCCAGGAAGGAGAGATAGCGTCGTCATCGAATCCAGCGGGTGACATCAGTGTCTAGCGCCCTTAAATTAACAAATTCTCGCGGATTCGAGCGGCCGGTCTTCCGTAGCATTTCGTATCGCGTCATCGGGAGTCGTGAGGGCCAAAATGACGGATTTTCCGTAATTCCCTTCCGGAATTTCGTCTGGAAGAAATTTTCGTAACTTCGGGATTACAGGACTAACTTGGAATTCTTAATGGATTTTTTTTGGCCGTGCGTATTATTTTTGCCTGACTGTCCAGAATTTCGGCCCGTACGAGTTGCCGCGTTACATCACATTAATAACGCACACCCGTCTGCTCGCGTCACTGACAGACTCATAAGGCAGCACTATGTATGGCCCAACATGGCCAAGCACATCCGCGAATCATGTAAAAGCTGCATAGATTGCCAAGTCTCGAAAGTTTCGCGAGATAATAAACTATTACCATCGCACTTTATCGAACCGGACGCGCGTTTTGCTCACGTGCACATAGATATTATCGGCCCCCTTCCGCCCAGCGAAGGATATAAATATTTTTCAAATCTTTTTTTTTTATCAATTTTTTATTTTCTTATTTTTTTAGTAAAGCCACCTCAATTAGAGTCACAGCCTTACCACGACGCAAAATTTTTTCAAATTTTCCGACTGTCACTTTGACCAGTTTTTTCTTTTTAAAAGAAAATTAGAATCACATTTCAAGCAGCAATGCAACACATAAGAACTTACATTGCGATCTAAACAAGCAATGTGGTGATCTATGCACTCCAATTGTACCACATAACAATTCAGTACATTTACACTTAACATACAAACGTCATTTCAATGATCCTTTTTACAATTTCAAACACACCTCTTCTAAGAGAAATCAGCAAAGCGATAATGAGCAATCAAGCGTTAATTGACAGAATTACACTCAGCGTCAAACAAATCGATTAAACACTACGCAACTGTACGCTCTCTGCAAATCTGTTAGCAGCATAATGCGTTCTACTCAGTGATTAACTACTATTGTCAAAAATTTAAAGCAAAATGACTTTCTTCAAAAGATAGAATTGCTAATGACACGTATAGCAATTTATTACTTAAAATAATTGCCAAACTAAATTAAAATCTTTTTCTCAAAACCATAAATCACTGATTACAGGCATTATGCCAACAATAATTATTAAGCAATGTCAATTCCATGTACTTAAACATTTTTGGATCAAGCTACGGCTACATGTTCTAAGAGCAACATCTTTTTTAAAAAATTTTTTGAGAGAAGGTAGACTGCGCGGCGCTCAAATGTAAGCAATTTACTAGTCTTCATGCCTTATTGAAATTTCTTAAAGGAAATAACTGTAATATTATGTACAAACTACGATAGAATCTTAACATTTTATGTCTTAATGATAAATAAGCGTTTATGCAAACTGTATTATTGCATTACGCATAAAACTGTGATATTATGTACAAACCCTGTTGAAAAAATCCAGCTGGAATTCCAGGCTGGAATTTCAGGCGAATCCAGGTGGATATCCAGGTCCTGGATTTTTGCAACTAATTACTAAACATTCAATTTCACGTAGATTCGGTCACTTTATTAGGTGTTACCATGCGGATGATAACACTCAAACTGGGTAATAAAGCTTCAATATTCGAATTTTTTGTATTTTCACTAAATTTGAAAAAGCCAAAAAAATTCGAATATTGAAGCTTAGTTACCCACTTTGGGTGTTATCATCCGCATGGTAACACCTAATAAAGTGACCGAATCTACGTGAAATTCAATGTTTAGTAATTAGTTGCAAAAATCAAGGACCTGGATATCCACCTGGATTCGCCTGGAATTCCAGCCTGGATTTCCAGTCAAATCCACCTAGATTCCAGTGGAATCCACCTGGAATTCCAGCAGGAAATCCAGCTGGAATTCCAGCTGGATTTTTTTAACAGGGAACTACGATAGAATCTTGACATTTTTTGTCTTCATGATAAATAAGCGTTTATGCAAACTGTATTATCGCATTATGCATAAAACTGTGATATTATGTACAAACTCGGAAGAATCTTGACACTTTATGTCTTAACGATAAATGTTTATGCAAACTGTATTATCGCTTTACGCATAAAACTGTGATATTATGTACAAACTCGGAAGAATCTTGACACTTTCTGTCTTAACGATAAATGTTTATGCAAACTGTATTATTGCATTTCGCACAAGAAATTACGATACTATGTACCTACAAACGACCAAAAATTGTGACTTGCATGTCTTCAACTATAAATAAGTGTTCATGCAAATGGATCACTGCATCACGCATCAAAATTTTTATATTGTGTATATAAAATAATCCTAGAATTGTAATTCTTATTTACCAATATCTGTATCGTAGTTGTACTACACCATTCATAAATAATTAATGAAAATGCTTACAGCAAGTTATAAAAAATGTAAGGGGAAGTGATGTAGACACCAGCCTCACCCTACTGTACATGCAGCGCCACACATTCATGCAAGCAGTACATACATATACGTAAGCGCCACGCCGCTCACTCGGCACTGTCTCCGCCTTCGAGCAGCATGTCGCTGCTCCAACCGCCAGTCTAATTCCGGCAACTAAGCGACATACTCGCGCCGCTTATAATAAAGACACGCTCGACTAAAATCACTTGTCTATTTATTTTCCCAGCTCTCTTAACAGCTCATGGGAGGCGAGATTCCACAGATTTAACATTGAGATTTTAACGAATATTTAACGGTTTACAGATAAAGACGTAATAAAATTACTGTTAAATTTTTGTGAGTAAACATGCGCTCAGAAGCGAGAAAAAAATATTTTTATTTGGTCAATTTTAACTTTGTCTCTTATGGGGAGTTATAAGTAATTTATTAAAATTAAATTTGACATTAAAATTTTTTTGAAAAAATGTTCTGGGATAGAAAAATTAATAAAAAATGTATAGAAATTTTAAAAATGATCTTTCATAAGTTTTTCAAAGAGTTAGAAGACATTTTTCTTTTAAAAAGTCAACTTAGGCAAAGGCTATGTACGGTGAATGCATATCTATATATATATATATCGACTACACTTGTCAAAACCAGCAAATTCCGTGCTTGATTTCCTACATATCGATAGAATACTCTTAATCCAGATGAAATTTCAGCTAGTAGAATTTTTAACGAACTACAAAAAGTTTATGTAGATTTGGCCCCTACATTTAGTATTGCCATGCAGGTGATAGCATCCAAATTGGGAGATTAAGCTTTAATATTCTAAATACTAAATTTATTTTAATTGAATTAAAATATTACAAATTTGAATATTAAAGATTCCCCAGTTTAGCTGCTATCATTCACATGATAAATACACGTAAACTTTAATTTTTGTAGTTAGTTAAAAAACCTAGTAGCTAAAATTCCATTTGGATTAGCTTAAAATTCACACAGAATTTTTTCATGGAATTCCAGTTGATTCCAGCAGGAATCGGGACAATACCTGGAATACCCAGCTGAAATTCCAGCTGGATTTTTATAAAAGTGTAAAAGTCATAAATTATTAAATGATGAAATGCTAGCAACTCTGTATGATAAATGTACAAAACAAAATTACTTACAAAACTTGATTCGTTAAAAGAAATATGTCAGATCAAATAAAAAATGCTAAGTTAAAAGAAAGACAAATCCATAAAATGTATAATTCAATGCTACTTTTAATCTATATAAGATATTACAATTGAGATTATTAATAAATTTTAATAGCAATTCTGATGAATTTAGTTCATTAGAAATAATTATTAATAAAAAATATAGACGTTTTAGCAAAAAATTCATGATTCTCCATGTTCATCAATAAGAATAATGAGTGACAAATAATATGTTTAAAAATCTAATTATTTATGAAATAAATTAGTTTCTTACACAACTGTTTCAACTTTAAGATCTAAACATGGGGGTTGTTGAGCTAAGCAAGCACCGCAAACAAAAATCATACGTTAATAAAGAATTCTAAAATAGTTAGCTTTTGTGATGAGATATTAAGCGCCATATGATATAATTTTATAAAAGCAAAATTGTCATTTAATTTTGATTCTTTGATAAAAAATGTATAAATTATAAACGGAATAAATCAATTTTTACAATGAATTCCAATTTATAGAATGAACTAAAATTAAAATTTACTTTCAATAAATATCAGAGGTTGTGTCCATTGGGTAATAGGAGAATAATCGCTTGCATAACAATTCTCTGCTTCATAAATTTAAACACTAATTTTTACTTTTATAAAGTGTATACACCATGCTATATAATGATGCATTATATAACTTCTGTATATTATTTTTGTAATTGAATTATAGTACATTGAATTGTAGTATAAACTTTAAGTATTTCTAATTAATGTATAGAATGCAAATATAAATCATTCACGTGGAGTCTAGTTTTTATAAAAATTGAACATTAGTTTCATACAAGTCACTATTCACTATGATTTTCTATGATACCAACTTCA
Organism: Megastigmus dorsalis; assembly: GCA_900490025.1. Lineage (NCBI taxonomy): Eukaryota > Metazoa > Arthropoda > Insecta > Hymenoptera > Megastigmidae > Megastigmus > Megastigmus dorsalis. Next base: position 1,681 of record UELU01100802.1, on the reverse strand, counting down.
TGCCTGTTATACGGAATTCTGACATTCTTTCTGAATAAGGAACATATATATATATTATAGTATAGACTAACGGATTTGATAGTTCTAAAAACCTTGATTTTATTGCCCATATCAATTAATTTCTCATCCATTTGTAATTTATGGAATGTGATCATCCTTAACATGAAATCACAATGTAACAGTGGAACACTGTTGAAAATAACTACCTAAAAGTCCATTGTAAAGTTGTGGATTATAAAGTTTACATAAGTTCACTGCCCCTATGTAGTATTAAGATTCATACAATAACACCCAAACAAGAGAATTGAGCTTAAATATTCAAATTTGAGTGTTATCACCATCACAATAACATCGAATGGGGGAACCCGACCTACATCAACTTTTAAATTAAAGGGCATATAGATACCCACCTGTAAAACTACCCAGAAACCTAAATTAAAAAAAAATTTCAAAACATCAGTTGAATTTCCACCTGGATTTCCACATGAATTTTTTCAACAGGGTTATAACACTCATTAATAGCTATAATTTCTATTAGTTATTTTTATTATTTTTGATAAAAATATATTTTTTAAACTAGCATTCTAAGATGAACAGCGAACCAATATATTTATAAAACTAATTTAAAAATTAATCTGAAAATTATAAAAATTATAAAAAAAGTACCTTAAACATATTCATTTATTTGGATATAAGTACTTGTATATGTATAGATATCTGATTCAAAAAGGGTCTTAAATATTTGCTAAAAACGAGTTTTTAAAAATAGTTTGAAAAAATACAGAAGTATCAGCAGTACTGATTTTTTAGAAACAGTACTCAAGACACATTGGTAGTAATTTATTTTCAGCATCAAATCAATTAAACAAAACAAACAATTCACACTGGTAACAAGCACCATGGGCCGTGGCGTACTTAAACATCCGGAAAAAAATTGCTAATTCTATAAAAATATGAAAAGTTAACTACAGAAGATATGTGTTCAACACAAAACAGCAATAATATTATTCAGAATGTATGCGTGCTGGAATCATACTAAAGTTTAATTTTCTCCTTTTATTTAAGAAGGTAGAAGAATAACAATTTAAATAAAGTGATAAAAATTAAACGCGTTCATTGTACCTGGAATTTATTTTATCGTAACTTTGTATTTCATAAAAAAAAAAATAAGAAAATAATTTGTACGCTGCCCTGTACACTAAGGGGCTTGACATTTGGAAAGAAACAAGAATAAATAGAGCTTTGGAGTTGGACAGCCTGGGGGGTTATTCTCTAACTATCTCACTGGTGAGATAGGCATATTTCTCTTTAAAGAAGCGCCCCGATTGGTCAAAACAGATTATCTCACAAGTGAGATAGTTAGAGAATAAGGGCTCGGACAGCCAAAAGAATGAGGAATAAGGAATAAGAAAATAGCATTGGTTTCTATATCTACAGGCTGTTAATAAACAGAATATCACACTCTACGGAATCGGATAGAGCGCAAAATTCTAAGCAAAAAATCACGAAGAAATTTTTCGATGCGACCAATAATTACTGAGTAATCGTCGATTGAAAATCAGTCAAGCGGGCCAATCAGCGTAGAGCTATAGCGGCAAGGCGGACGGAGTGGGGAGGCCCGCCTAGCACTTCCCCGCCGGCGGCGGCCGCTCTCGCCGTCTCTCTTCACACCGTCATGCAT